>JAAAKG020021275.1:4227-45400 GCA_010014905.2 Druon quercuslanigerum | reverse complement strand
GAAGCGATTTAAATTAAATTTAATTATACCTGGGAAAATCCGAGATTATCTGAAAAAACCTGGAATTGTCAGGGAATTTTCTCCCAGCATTTGATTAGACACCCCGGGATTTAAAAAAAAATTTGAGTGGCCATCCTGTTTCAGGATTGCCTGGCGGGAAATACGAATTGTGCATAACAGTGGGTATTTATTCATCATGTAGTTTATCGATCTAATCACATTTATTACACCACATTATAGAACGATACACTCAATAATTTAAGCGAGCTAATCACAATGTCGTATAGAGGCGATCGATTAATTTCCCTAAATAAGATAATCTCGAGGTATAAATAGCACGCCTAACGTGAAAATTGTGTACATTCACAAAAGTATTTTGAAAAGAATTTTCACCCAAAAGCTGTTATATCGGTATATCGGCGGTTCGCCATTTTCGCAGTTGTTTAAACTACACAAATTCTCTCTGGAATAATAAAATCGTTACTCATCGGTAGATTTTACATACTTCTTAGAAAGTTTTCCTATCAATATTGCTGCGATGATTTACCTTTAAATTCAGTCTAACAATATCAACAGTCCTTTTCCTTAAGAGCAGTCAGTATTTTCGGGTATCATTATTTTTCAAAATTTAGTCTAGTTTTTAATTCAGGGTCTGAGAAATGATAGATTCTAAAGAGAGTAATTTATATTGTTTTACGTGAATTAGTAGTATACCTAGGTATATATACCGACAGGCGATAATGGTTTATGTCCGTGTTAAGATACGACCAGTCGGTAAGGTCCCACTGTTGCTTAGCTTGGAACAGAACTGACCTAGGTATACTACATTGATCATTTTTAAGTTTTTACTACCATTTTTACTCGTATGCTGAAGGCAAGAGGCAGTGTCTTTTTTGATTTCCGGTTATGAAATTTATTCTAAATCTCTTTAACTTTTGGTTTAAAAAAAGAATGATTTCCAGCAGTCTTATATAAAAAGTTCAGCAAAGTTCCGCCAAGTCTCATTCGACTTTAGAAAATAGTTTTTATCGTTTTACCTTCGCTGCATAAGTTAATATTTTTTAGTCTTGATTTATAAACTCTGGAAATCGTTTATAAAGATGATATTTCATTTGAATATGAACTCAGTAGTATATTGAAAGCAAAAATCAAACTTTTTCTTTGCAAGTTTGTAAATATTTTTAGAATTGAGCAAATTTTTTAGCCGAATGATTTATTCAGTTTCTTTTGAATTTATAAACTGTGTTGAATTAATAACGAGAACTGGGATTAATTTTATTTTTCGTAAGAATTTCGTTAAGTAAAAAAATGTTTACGCAGAATAATTTTTCAAATCGCTTTTGCTGATGTCAGGGGCGCGGTATCCTGGACATAAATCAGTCGTTCGACGGTCTGGAGTACAGTAGATTTCAGATCTGTTTATCTGCGAAACTCCAGACGACATATCGCTTTAACGTTATTTCGCGGAGTTCCAGACAGAAAAGACACATAAGTCACCGGCAAAACGCCCACAACAAGTCGCCTTGCTCGTTCATCTAAACTCACACACACCATCGAAAATTCGGATTCGTGGACATTCTTTGACTTTGGGGTTTTTTAAAAACTAAAAAAAAAAAAATAATTTTATATTAAGAAAAGGAGGAAGATATAAATTGTCTTGTAAAATCGTACATCACTCTTTTCTTAGTAGGTGTTGGATTAAATATTAATAATTTCTTAAAAGTTGAATAATTTAAAAAAGAAAATAATTGAAGCATTTCGTAAGTTTTATTTATAAAAGGACAGAAAATTAACGCTCCCAACTTTTCAAAAATAATGAAAATTTATTTTTTGACCGGGAATTTTACAAATGTTTAGAAAAAAACGTATCCAATCACTTGAAAGATAACAAATTTCGTGTCATATGATACAATGCAATTTAAAAAAGGTTTGATTTCAACTATTTCTTTAAGTTTATTTGTTAACATAGAAGAAGACTCAAAGAATTAAAAATTAAAAAGATTGAAATTGAAAATTGTTGATAAAAAAAGTTAATGATTTTAAAAATTGAACTTTAGTTTCAATATTAAATATTGAATAATTGATTTTGCAATATGGTTCTGAATCTGTTTGAAGTTGAACGATTTAAAAATTTTTAAGGTAAAAATTGAATAGTTAAAATAGTAAAAATCTCAACTAGACATAAACTAAAATGATAAATTTTTAAAAAAAACAAAGAATTTTAAAAACAGTAGTTCAACTTTTGAACTAGAAGTTGAGTTTTCAGCCAAAATAGAATAATTCTCAATTCAAAATATAGTGCATATTTCAACTGAAAAATATTTTTATTTTAAATTAAAAGCAGTTGAATTCTACGAAGATAAACTTTCAACAAGATGGTTCAATCCTCTACCAAAAAGGATACAATTTTAAACCAAATAGTTCATTTTCAACTAAAAAAGATCAATTTTCAAACAAAAATGGAGTAGCTAAATTTTCAGTTAAGAAAATTAATTCTGAATCAGAAAAATGAAGTTTCAACACAAGATTTAAATTTTCAACCAAAGTGATTTTCAAACCAAAAACATGGATTTTCAATAAAATAATCGAATTATCAAGCAAAAAAAATTAATTTTTAATAAAACAATCGCATTTTAAACGAAAAAATTGATTTTTTCTAAAATAGATGAATCTTTAAAATAATAAGATGAATTTTTAACCAAATAGTTAAATTTCCAAGTAAAAAAAACAATTTTCAACCAGAAATGGAGTATTTAAACTTTCATTTAAAAATTAATTCTGAATAAAAAAAAAATTCAACAAAGTCTTTAAATGTTCAATCAAAGATATCAATTTTCAACTAATGTGATAAAACTTGAAGCAAAAAAAATTTAAAAAAAACCATAAGATAAATTTTTAACCAAATAGTTAAATTTCCAAGTAAAAAAAAAAACAATTTTCTACCAGAAATGGAGTATTTAAATTTTCAGTTAAAAATTAATTCTGAATAAAAAAAAGTTTCAACAAAGTCTTTAAATTTTCAATCCAAGAGCTCAATTTTCAACTAAAGTGATAAATCTTCAACCAAAAAACATAAATTTAAGAAAAGAATAGTTCAATTTCCGACCACGTCGAAAACAACAAGGATTAATTTTTAATGAAATAATTGCATTTTAAACGAAACAATTAAATATCTACCAAAAATAGATGAATTTTCATCTAACTACATGAATTTTTCAACAAATAGTTACTTTTTTCAAATAGTTGATTTTTTTAACAAATAGAGAATATTGCAACTAACCAATATTTTTATTTGAAATAAAAAATAGTTGAATTCTACCAAAGAAGACAAAATTTCAACAAAACAGTTAAATCCTCAACCAAAAAGATTAATGTTTTAGTAAACCATTGCATTAAAAAAAATTCTACCAAAAAGATAAATTGTCAACCAAATAGATGAATGGTCAATTAAATAGTTGAATTTTTAACTGAAAAAAAATATTCAACCAAAAATAGAATAGTTAAAAAAATTAATTTTGAATAAAACCAAATGAATTTTCAACAAAATAGTTACATTTTCAGTGGTGAATCTACTACCAAAAAATCAATTTTTAACAAAGTAATTAAACATTTAACTAAGCAGTTAAATTTTCAACTAAAAAATATTTTAATTTTAAATAAAGAACAGTCGAAGTCCACCCAAACGTCGAATTATCAACGAAATAGTTGAATCCTAAACAAAACAAAAAATTATTTTTGAACCTAACGTTTTCAACTAAAATAGACATATTTTAACCGAAACTACTGAATTGTAAAATTTCCAACCAAATTTAAAAAATAAAAATAATAAATTAGATAATTTTATTTGGCATAGTTTATTTTATTTTTATTTATATATAAAGTAAATTTGTATTTATTAGAATTTGGAATTATATAATTTGGAAATTTTCTTGTATCCACAATTTATTTTTTTAGGATTTTTCAGTTCCGCTAAATTTGTCTTCAAACGGTACAATTTTGGCTGTTCCATTTAGAACAATTTTAATTTTTAAGTGAAAGTGGTTGATTTTGATGTATAAATAACAAAAAATAAAAAAATTCTTAGTTTAAAATTACTTAAAATTAAAATAATTAAAAAATGTTTAGTTCAGATATAAATTTAAATTGTTCCATTTTTTACGTTTCTAACTTAAAATTGCTGAAAATTATATAATTATCAAGAATCAAAAATTTATGTATTGCTATGCGCAGCACTGAAAATGATAGCATGGTTTTATATTTTTCCAACCTTTCAAATTCATAGAAGCTTAACATTTTAAATTTTGACTGTAAGAAATTAAAACGGTCATCCTGATATGAAACAAATAGTAAAAAGGTACAAAAGTAATTTAAACAAAATTGTCTTCGACAAAAGATTTATTTGCGACAAATAAATATCGTATTGAGTTCATATTCAAATAAATTATTAATTATTCTAAATAATTTCTCGAGTTTCTTAAATAAATAAAGTGCCTCGTAATTTGACCGCGAAGCATAAATTGTGTAGTTTTGCTTCAAGAATTTGTATTCTAGGCAATGACTTGTAGAGGTTCTCGAAACGAAAACGAAGAATTCGTATTTAAAAATACACGTCACAAATTTTGCCAAGTGAGATACTCAGAAGAATTGGTATTTAATAAGTATATCGTTTTAATTACATCGTCGAACCCTACGTACCAGTTTAATGCAATTGTTGCTATTATTAATACAATTAATATTATATAAATATAAATATATAAAATGTTCGTAATGTAGGTGCATCGTCGAGAAGATCATGTTTCATTCGAAACGCGAGTTCCTTTCGGTATTTTACGAGTAAATTTCTCAGCCAACAGAAGTCAGTTCGAGATTCGTTGACCAATTCGTATAACGTCGATATCCGTGTGGGTTTTTTTCTTCTTCTATGGGCCTTAGCCTATCGAATTTCAGTGGAGAAGGTACAATACTTTGTCCAAACGAAGTCTTATATTTATATAGAAAAAATGTACAAAAAAGTGTATATTAACAATCTCATATTATCGTATTTATAATTATATTTTACTTTATATATTATATTAAGATCAGCGCGAATCGATAGCGAGTATCAAAGGAGTCTAATAATAAAAATTAAAAGAAGAAAAGATTTTTTAAAAGTAAAGAGAGATGGATAAACGTTTATTTCTTAAATAAAAAAATACTGCGCACAAACTTTGTACACTTGTCTCATAAGTTTCACTGCGTTTAGGTAAGGTTTGATCTTTTGCTGCGAAAAGTTAAAAAAATAAAGTAAAAATATTACAATTTTTTTATTAAAAGGATATGTAAATTTACAATTTCCAATTTGTCCCGTTATTGAAAGATTTTTTATTTTCATTAATCTTCGTCTTTGAGAGACATTTATCCCGAAATGCGATGTTAAAGTTACAGGGTGTCTACTCAGACTTTGGAAAAAAATTCTCTAACAATTCCAGGCTTTTTCAGGTATAATTATTCTAATTATAATTTCGCGAGTTTATTAGAAATAATGTTTTTTCAGTTTTCATAAATATCTAAATTGTAAAAATAGTACTATTTATGTTTAAAAGTAAATAACGGTTCTTTCATTTGAGAAAGTAACTAATATTCTTAATTTAGAAAAAATTGAAATAAATAATACTAAAAAAATGTATCATTCATTGAATTTATTTTTAAAGTCCATGAATTTAAATATTCAGTGAGTATTGGTGTAAAATTAATATGAGTACTATTTCTAATTCAAGTTAAAACGCTTCAACTCCTTACTTTTCAGAGAAAAAATATTACATTTTCAACAATGCAGACGAATTTTCAACTAAAAAGAATAAATTTTAAACGAAATAGTTCAATTTTGAACTTAAGAAAAGATAAATTTTCAACCAAAAATGGATTAGATTTTTAGTGAAAAAATTGAAACTGAATCGAAAAAAAAATTTCAACAAAATATCTGAATCTCCAATCAGAAAAGATAAAAAAACGAATTTTCAACAAAAAAGATAAATTTTCTACATGAATTATGAGCTTTAAAATGTATTAGTTGATAAAGCAACTAAAAATATTTTTATTTTGAATTAAAACAAGTTGAGTCTTGCCAAAAGAAGTTGCATTTTAAACAATACAATTTAATTTATATTAAAAATGAATGAATTTTGAAACCAAAAATACTAATTTTCCATTAAATACACGGAATTTCAAACAAATGGTTAAATTTTGAACTAAAAAGAGAAAAATTGTTAAATTTTTAACCAAAGTGATTATTTTTTAAACTAAAATGATAAATCTTGACTAGAATATTTTAATTTTAAACCAAAACGATCAATTTTCCACTAAAATGATGAATCTTTACATGGAATCGTTGAATCTTTAACCATAAAAGTAAATTTTCAAACAAGAAGATTAATTTTCTACCAAATATTGGAATTTTAAACTAAAAATGATCAATTTTTCAAGCAAAAATGGAATAGTTAAATTTTCAGTTAAAAAAAGACTTAAAAACTAAGAAAGAAATGTTCAATAAAATAGTACAATTTTTAAACTAAGTGGTGATTTTTCAACAAATGTATGATGAATCTTCAATAGAAATAGTTGAATTTGAAAAAAATACATTAACTTTCAACTAAAAAGGGAATGTTTCAATTCTCAGTTATACAATTTATTTCGAATTAAAAAGAAAAATCAATTTTTTTAAATTTTCAAACCAGAAAGATGATTTTCAAACGTATTACTTGACATATCAAATAAAAAAATTTATATTTTCAAACAAAAATAGTTCAATTTTGCTTAAAAAATACGAATTTTCAACAAAATAGTTGCATTTTAAACAAGGGTAATTAAATTTCGATCAAAATTGACTGATTTTTAAAACACAAAGGACTAATTATTAATCAAATACATGAAGTTTTTAATAATGAATTTTCAACTTAATTCTGAATCTTTAACTGGAAATGTTGAATTTTTAACAAAAAACGTCTATTTTTAAACAAAAAGATTAATTTTGTACCAGATAGTTGAATTTTGAATGAAAAATATAAATTTTTAATCAAAAATGGAATAGTTCAAATTTCAGTTACAAAAATTAATTATCAACCGAAATGCAAAAATTTCAATAACATAATTAAATTTTTAACCTAAATGATGAATTTTCAAATAATGTATGATGAATCTTCAATAGAAATAGTTAAATTTGAAAAAAAAATACATTAATTTTTAACTAGAAAGAGAATGGTTCAATTTTTAGTTATACAATTTATTTCGAATTAAAAAGAAAAACCAATTTTTCTAAAATTTCAAACCAGAAAGATGATTTTTTAAATGCGTTACTTGATATATCAAATAAAAAATGTTTCTATTTTCAATCAAAAATAGTTAAATTTTGCTTAAAAAATACGAATTTTTAACAAAATAATTTAATCATTTATCAAAAAAGATTAATTTTTACCAAAATAGTTGCATTTTAAACAAGGGTAATTAAATTTCTATCAAAATTGACTGATTTTTAATCAAATACATGAAGTTTTTAATAATGAATTCTTAAATTAATTATGAATCTTTAACTGGAAATGTTGAATTTTCAACTAAAAACGTTTATTTCTAAACAAAAATATTTTGAAAGAAAAATATCAATTTTTCACAAAAAATGGAATAGTTTAAATTACAGTTGAAAAAATTAATTATCAACCGAAATGCAAAAATTTCAATACATTAATTAAACTTTTAACCTAAATGATGAATTTTTAAGTAAAAAAAGATACATTTTTAACCAAAAATTGAATAGTTAAATTCTCAGATAAAAAACTAATGTTTATCCATAGAAAACTAATTTTAAACAAAATAGATCAATTTCTTAATATAAAGCTACTTATTTACAAATAAGGAAAAATTGTATTTAAATTTACATTATGAATAAAAAAATTTAACATTCTAAAAAAATTTCCTGACTTAAAATAAAAATCACTGACATTTCCAGGTTTTTCCCTCTATGTAAAAATTTCCTGACAATTAAAGATTTTCCAGGTTTTCCAGGTGAGTAGACACCCTGATTTAAGAATAATACTGAAAGGAAAATAATTAAAAATGGGGAGATTTGGAAATTTTGTAACTTTGTCAAGAACGTTTACTCTATGATTAATAAAACGTTCCTAGCTTCGAAGATAGCAACCGCAGATACTTAAATCGATAAATATATATATACAGTATGTATACTAACGCCAAAATCAAAGAAAAAAACTTGATTCTGAAACTCGATATTTGCATGAAAACGCGTATAATTTTTGTTTGCAGTTGGGTTTACCCTTCTACGAATTATCGAGTTTCAAAGGCAGGATGCCTTTGATTTTTGCGTAGTAGTGTCGACGAGAACCTCTGAAAAATGCCGAACCTCGTTTTTTTTAAATTTTATTTTGCATTGTAGACTCATTTTCTAAAATTAGTAGACTTTTTTCATATTTATAATTATTGGCACGGTTTGAGAGAAAAAAGTGAAACTGATGGATGTAAATTGATATATGTGGAACGTAGGTACTTGAGGAGATTATTTACCAGTCACGAATCAATTTAAAATCAATAAAGTCTTCATTGCCACTTACAGTAGACGCGTCTTCATAAATTAGTTTTAATTTTTAATCTAATTGTAAATTGTTCCGATCTGCTGTAGAATTGGCAGTTTTATCAAGCAAAGCGAACAATTTTTAATCTAAAAGATTTCTTTATATTCATCGGGCATAAAAAACGAGATATTAAATATTATTAGGGACCGTACTTAAATTACGGAACAGTTCAAGGGGGTGGGGGGCGGGTATATAATTTTTGCAATTTCGCAAAAAAGTTCTCCTGATCTTTTTAGTTCTAAATTTTATTATTTGGTTGAAAAGTCAAAAATTTTCTTTAAAAACACATCCTTTTTGGTTGCAAATTCAACTGTTTTGTTAAAAATTCGTTTTTTTTTTGGTTGAAGTTAACTCTTTTCATAGAACAGTAAATTTTTTTTGAACTTCATAATTTGTTGCTGATAAGTCAACTGAAATTTTCTATTAAATAGATAAATTTTTAACAGAAGAGTAGAATTTTCAAGCAAAAAGGATTACTTTAAAACATAATAGTTTAATTTTGAACAAAAAAGTTGAATTTGATAAAAAAAGATAAAATTTCTCTCAGTTCTTCTTTCAGCACCAAAAGACAAATTTTCAACAATGAGTAAATATTCTACGAAAAATTAAATTTTCGTCAAAGCAGTGGAATTTTCAATCAAACACTGTAACTTTTTAACAAAATAGTTTTATTTCCAACGAAAAATTTGGATTATTATCAAAAAAATAAAGTAAGATTTCTCGTACAACAGATGAATTTTTAATTTAAAATTTTTTTCTACGAAACAGTTAAATTTAAAAAAAAAACGGCAAAAGTTTCAACCAAAAAGTATGATTTTTCAAAAAAAAAAAATTGTGGCATTTTCAACCAAATAGTTATTTTTTTTATCTAAGATAGATGTAATTTATGCAAAGGCAGCTGAAATTTAATATCAAAAAGACAAACTTTTAAAAAAGTAGTCGAATTTTCAAACAATAATTTGCATTTTTATTCCAGAGAGATGAAATTTATTTTAAAACAGGTGAATTTTTAAATCATAAAAAGAAATTTTCAGAAAAAGAGTTGAATTTTCATTAAAAAATATTTCAATTGACTTTTAAACACAAGAATAAGAATTTTAAACTAAAACTAAATTTTCTTGGAAATAGCTGAATTTTCAACAACAATTGAATTTTTATCAAAGAGTGATGCAATATTTTTACTAAAAAAGATGAACTTTTAAATCAAAAGGACAAATTTTCAGAAAAATTGTTTTCATCCAAAAAAGGTTTTAGTTGACTTTGCTGATAAGACAACTGAAAACTTTTTTTGATGAAAACTCTTTTTTTGAAAATTGGTCTTCTTCATTTTAAAACTCACCAGCTTTATCAGAAATTATATCTTTCTTGGATAAAAATGTAACTATTTCGTTGCAAATTCAACAATTTTGTGGATGTCATACTTTTTGGTTGAAAGTTCAGCTATTTTGTTGAAAATTGCAATATTTCGTAAAAAATTTACTTTTTTTTTTAAATTTAATATTTTGGTATTGAACAGAGATCTGAGATCTTTTCTAGTTAAAAATTCGATTCTTTTTCTTTTTATTGTATGAAAAATCTACTATTTTTATAAAAATTTCACTATTTCGTGGAAAATTTACATTTTGTTTAAAATTTGGATTTTTTGTTGAAAAATGAACTAAAGCCGTTTCTGGATGAAAGTTAAGCTTAAAAAGTTTCGTTTATTATTAAAAATTCGTCTGTTTTAGTACAAGTTTCATCCTTGTTCGAGCAAAATGCAAATATTTGGCAGAGAATTGAACCATTTGGTTAAAAACTCGTCTTTTTGAATTAAAAATACGATTCTTCTCGCCGATACTTATTTTTTGTTTAAAAAATTCATATTTTAAACTCAAAAGTCAAATAAAATCCTTTTTAACATAAAATTAGATTATTGTTTCGAAAACTTATCTTTTTGAATGAAAAATTCATCTGTTTTAGTAGAAATTTCATTTTTTAAAATGAAAATGTTACCTATCGGTTAAAAATTCTTCTTCTTTGCTTTAGTATTTAACCATTTTCTTCGAAAGATTTGGCTGAATCACTTTGCTGAAGAATCTTTTTTTTAAGATTTATATTTTTCGTTGAAAATTCATCTCTTTGGTCGAAAGTTGAACTATTTTGTTGAAAATTAATATTTTTAAATTAAAAATTCAACTACTTATGTAAAGGTTAAACTACATTATTAACATTAAGATTGATCTTTTTTTATTTAAAAATTCTCCTTTTATGGCAAAATATAATAATTTTCTTGGTTTGAAATTACAATTTTTTCTGTAAAAATACATCAGTTTCGTGGAAAATTAATTTTTTGGTTAAAAGCAATATTTTTTGTTTAAAAATTCAATTCTTCTAGAGAAAATTCATCTTTAGACTTAAAGGTTCAACAATTTTAACTTTTATTTCTCTCGTGAGTGAAAAATCTATATGGGTTAGCAGTTCGTATTTTTTGTTTTAAAATTTGATTGAAATGTAAATTATGACACTTTTTTGTTGGGAATTTTTCTTTTTAGATTGAAAATTGAACTTATATGTTAAAACTGTAATTTTTTTGTTGAAAATTCAAGTATTTTGTTAAAAAAGCCATCTTTTATAGTAGAGAATACATTTTTTTATTTAAAATAAATTAATAAATTTGAAAATTTCTATATAAAATACTGTTTCAGAGAGGGACTATAATCCGTTACGTAATTTAAGCATGGCAACTTACCTAACTATTAAATTTCCAAAATGAGTCTTCCAATTGTTCCTTTGGGCGCAATTTTATTATTTTTTACAATTGCGTTGACTCATCTCAGACGGTGAATACTGTATAAAGTTTCGCAATCCTAAGTGCGTTAGAACGAGTCGTGAGAGGTTCTTTGGGAGGCAAGTCTGGATTTTCAACGTCTGACGGACAAATTTTCAAATAAAGACTGCCCTGATGAAAAATATTTGCTAATAGTTTCACGAGTCGAAAAATTTTATCAAGCTGTCCAATTCTCTTCTCGATTTTAAAAATCAATAAGGAGAATGTATCCCCAAGATTGGAGTTTCCAAGACGTTGAAAATCGAAACTTTTTATTAAAAGTTCCTAATACCTGATTCTAAATCGCACCACTTTTAGCCTACGTCTTACAAGAGCAACCTACAACCTTCGACACTAATTTTTTTGGGGTTTTTACTACTTCTGTAATAGTTAATTATAAAAATTGTAATATGCTAAAGTAATATGCGCTTTTTAACCGTTATCGAGAAAAAAATGTTTTAAAAAAATCCACGATCGTCTAGAAACATTTAATAAAAGTTAGTTAAATTTATTTTTAAAAATTCTTTGCATAATTAAAATAAACTTTAAAGTTAAACCAATTTTTTAGGAATAGCCATTTACCTCAGAAGATTTTGTTTCGGGGTTTAAATAAATTCTTTATGAACTGTGAAACTTGTCAACTTGGATTATTTACAAATGAGAGAAGTTTGTAATTTAAATTAACTTTGAACTTCAGGAAACTTAATTTGGAATATTTTTAACTTTAAATTACTAAACAATTAAGGTTTTCAATTTGAGAATGTGCAATTTAAATATATTATTAACATTTTTTAAATAAATCATATTTATAGTCCAAAATGCTCTCAAAAAAAGGGAATAGGGCGATTTTTCACGAAAATAGCGGAATAAATTCTTTTAAATAAAATTAATACAAATAAAATATTGATTCAATATGAAAAGATTAAATTTAAAAGATTTCCAGTAGAAATATATTTCATTTTGGAAAGACCAGTGGAATTTTCAACGAAAAGAGACAATTTTTCATACCCAAAGACTAGCTTTTAAAGAAAAAGTTGAGTTTTTAAGTCTTAAAAGTCGAATGATGCAGACAAAATTTGACTTTTAGATCCAAAAGATTAATTATCAATAACGTAGTTGAATTAAAACAAAATTCATCAAAAATAACATTAAACTACCAGGAACTGAATTTTCAAACCAAAAAGATGAATTATTTAAAAGACAGTGGCATTTTCAGCAAAATAGTTAAATTTTCAACCTTCAAAGATGAATTTTCAATAAAATGGTAGAATTTTTTAACAAAACAGATTAAACTTCTAAATTATTGAGTGGAAAAGTTGAGTTTTTAACAAAAAAGATCGTTTTCAATAAAGAAAGATGAATTTTCAAACAAAGAAGATTATAGCCCAACTAAATATTTGAATTTTCAGGCTAAAAAACGAATGATTGTAAAGACAGTTGAATTATTAATGTGAAAAGTAAAATTTTCAACAAAAAAAATCAATTTCAATGAAGGAAGCTGAAATTTCAATCAAATAATATAATTAACAAGAAAAAATTTCTTTTCACGGAAAAGATTAATTTTTTAATATAGTTAAATTTTCAACCAAAAAGGATGAGTATTCAATCAAAAAATACAATTTTTAAGCAATAAGAACGAGTTTTCTATCTAAAAAGACAAAACTTTAACAAAACTGTTGAGTTTTTTACCAAAAGGATGATTTTTCTACAAAATAATTAAATTTAAATTAAAGTTGAATTTTCAGGCTAAAAAGGAAATTTTTTAAACCTTTTTTCTTTTTCAAGTACTTTTTTATCCTGAAAAATTGAAGTTTTAGCAAATAGATTTCTTTTCAATCCAGAAAGATGAATTTTTTAAACAGATAGTGAAATCTTGAAAAAAAATTACACACATAGTTGAAATATCAAACAAAAATAAGAATTTTTTAGATGAAAATTGATTTTTCGACAAAAAAAAGTTCATTTTCGAACAAGAAGCATGAATTTTAAAAGAAAGAAGATGACTTTTCTACCAAAAAACAGAAATCTTCAACCCAAAAGAAATAATATGTAGTCAAAAAGGCGAATATGCAGCAAAATATTTAAATTTTCCACCAAAAAAGACGAATTTTGAAGAAAGTAAATGAATTTTCAACTAAAAGTAGTTGGTTTGTATAAAAGAGTTCTATTAATTCAATTCAAATTTAATTGAAAAAACTATTTAAGCGGTAAGTTCCTTAAAAAAAATGAGAAAAAGATGACGTCTGTAATTAAATTTAAATTAATTAATTTTATACGATTTCAGCCTAAGAACATCATGATGTTAAGGCTTATAATTAAAAAAGAAACTTTAAATAGGGAAACACGAAATTAGAATTTGTTCAATCTCAAACACTGATAATTCAAAATTTTCTAGGTATAAATCTCTAATGAGAAATCATTAAGTTTCTAATTTTTTCAATCAAAATGGTACAATTTTTTTTAGTTTTTAATTTTAATTAAAAAAGTTTCGTTATAAATAAAATTGAAATTAAGCACAGCAAACTTCTCAGAAAAACGGAAAAAAGTCGAACTGTTCTTCAAAAAGTAGCAAAAGTGGCATTTTTTCCAAAAAATTGAAAAAATCGCATGATCCATCAGCAGGAATCGAACCCAGTCTTTCCGGCTACAAACTCAGAGCGCTACTGCTTAATATAACCGGAATTTGAAATTCTTTAAAACCCTTTTTTCTCGAGAACGGTTGAAAAATACGGCTTTCTACTTTAGCATATTAAAAATTTAGTAATGACCGAAGGGTGTAGGTTCCCCTCGTAGATATCATAATCCTCCGCGAATCGCCGATTCCTAAATAAATATAGTATGGCAAAATTGGCGCAATATTGTAGTGGAACTACAAGTTCGTCTTAATCCTGAAATCCTGCAGGCGTTTCGCAATTATTTTGCTCTCGGCGTTTCTCACGGCGAACGCCCGTCGCCAATTGACCAAAAAAGAGAGTGCAGCTGAGATAATCGCAACCCTTTATTGACCTTTTGATCAACGAAGTTGGGGTGGCGATTTCATTCACTCTTAAGCGCACATCGACGTTTTTCGCAATTTTCGTGAGAGCATTTAGGTACTGAGGACGAAACCAATCGGTACCAATTGGTAATCGAGGTTTTTTTTTTTGTCAGAAGTCAGATTAACGGTCCTTGCGAGAAGGGAAGTTCGAAATCAGGCTCGAAGGACCAAAAAGAGGGCCTGTTGCGGAATCTCCTCAATGACAAGTCCTCGCCCTTCGCTCAAAGCGCCGCATTCGGCGACGCCACTCGTCACGCCACTCGATGACGATCGACTTCTGCGTTACTGTCAGACCCTCTTGGCCTCCACCATCGCTCTCCATGCCCAAAATCAGGTAGGATCTGAAATCAATTCAGGTGTTAATAAACGGTTATGGTATCCAGAAACGGCTCCTAGGTGCGGGCAAGAGAATAAACTTATAATATTGAATGAGAAATTTTTTACATCATATAATAATATTATACTCAATACAAATTGTACATAAATAATAATTAAGTATCAATAAATAGTAAATAATAAACAAAAAAAGATTTTAATAATTTGACAAATATAACCAAATATTTAAAAAGTATTTTAAATAATTTGAAAAGAGTTTTTAAGATTTCAGAAAGATATGACAAAGATTTCACAAAGATTTCATCAACATTTCGATCAATTCTCAAAGAATTCACAGTTTTAAAGTATTTCGCAAAGATTTCCGATAGACTTCAAATATTATACAAAGACTTTAAATTATTTCTCAAAGATTTCAGTTCTAAATACTTCGCAAAGATCTAAACAATTTCACAAATATTATCATATATTTTCAACACTTTATACAGATATCAAAGATTTTTCAAAGATTTCAAAAATTTCAAGAAGATTTCAAATATTTTGTAAAGATTTCGGATAGATTAAAAAGAATTCACAAAGATTGTAATGATTTTCCAAAGATTTCCAAATATTTCCAAAGATTTCACAAAGATTTCAATGATTTCCCAAAGATATCACAAAGATTTTTAATGTTTAGCAAAGATTTCGGATATATTTAAGACTTTACAAAGACCTCAATCATTTCTCAAAGATTTTACAAAAATTTTAATTAATTCACAAATATTTCCGAATATTTTAAAAATATTTTAAATATGTCAAAAATATTCTTAAAGAATTCCCAAAGATATCGCAAAGATTCAAAAGATTTCAACGATTTCCATACGATTTTATACAGATATAAATAATTTCCCAAATATTTTTAATATTTTGAAATTTTTTACACGATTTCCTAATATTTTTCAAAGATTTGACAAAATTGCAATGATTTCTCTAAGGTTGCACAGTTTTAAAATATTTTTCAAAGATTTCGGTTAAACTTGAAAGATTTGACTAAGACTTCAATGATTTCCCAAATATTTCAGAAAGATTTGGCAAAGATATCACAAAATTTTCAATTATTTCTCAAAGATTTAACAGTTTAAAAATATTTCGCAAAGATTGTGGATGGATTTAAAAGATTTAACCAAGATTTTAATTATTTTCCAAAGATTTTATTAATTTCACAAATATTACCAAATAATAAAAAAATATATTTTTAATATTTCCAAGATTTCTAAAGACTTCAGAAAATTTTTACAAAGTTTTCACAAACACTTCAGTGATTTCCCAAATACATCAGAAAAATGTTACAATGATTTTAGGAGCACTTCAGTGAATTATGAAAGATTTAAAAATATTTCGCAAAAATATTGTCAAATGGTTTTAATGATTTCTCAAACGTTTGAAAGATTTCGCAAAAATTTCAGATAGATTAAAAAATTTCACAAAGGCATGATTGATGTCCCAAAGATTTCAATAATTTCGCAAATGTTTTAAAGAATTTTGAAGATTTCCAAAGATTTCAGAAAGATTTCCCAAACATTTAAAATATTTCGTAGAGATTTAAATAATTTTACAAATATTATCAAATATTTTTAACATTTAATACAGATACCAATGATTGTCCAAAAATTTCAAAAAGATTTCAAATATTTTGTAAAGGTTTCGGATAGATTTAAAAGACTTTACAAAGACCTCAATCATTTTTCAAAGATTTTACCAAAATATGAATAATTTCAAAAATATTTCCGAATATTTCAAAAATGTTTCAAATATGTCAAAAATATTTTCTAAGAATTCCCAAAGATTTCAAAAAGTTTTACAAGATTTAAACGATTTATGAAAGATTTCATACAAATGTAAATAATTTCCCAAATACTTTTGATATTTTGAAACGATTTCCAAATACTTTTTAAAGATTTGACAAAATTGCAATGATTTCTCAAAGATTTTAATTATTTCCCAAAGATTTCATACAGATTTCAATAATTTCACAAATATTACCAAATATTAAAAAAATATAAATATTTTTAATATTTCCAAGATTTCAGAAAATTTTTAATAAGATTTTAGAAAAACTTCAAGAATTCAAAAACATTTGAATGATTTCACAAAGATTTAAAAAAATTCGGATATATTAAGACTTCACAAATACCCAAATCATTTCTCAAAGATTTCACAAAAATTTAAATAATTTCCCAAATATTACCAAACATTTTGAATGCTTAGAAAAGATTTCCAAATATTTGTCAAAGATTTGACAAAATTGCAACGATTTCCCAAAAATTTCACGCAGATTTGAATAATTTCTCAAATATTACCAAATATTAAAAAATATATTTTTTATATTTCCAAGATTTCTAAAGAATTCACAAATTTTTTAAAAAGATTTTCCAAACACTTCAATGATTTTCCAAATATTTCAGAAAAATTTTACAAAGATTTCACAAAAACTTCAATGATTTCCCAAATATTTCAAAAATATGATAAAAATATTTATAAAATATTCGAAATATTTCGCAAAGATTTTCAAAGATTTCACAAAGATTGTAATTATTTCCCAGATATCACAAAGATTTTAAAGTTATTCCAAAGATTTCAGATGTATTAAAAAGATTTTACAGCCTTCAGTGATTTCCCAAAGATTTCAGAAATAAAATTTTTTTTTAAATATTTGATAAAGATTACAATGACTTTCCAAAGATTTTAAAGATTTAACAAAGATTTTAAATATTTCACAAAGATTAAAAATACTTCGCAAAGATTCCAGTTTTCAAAGATTGAATAAAGATTTCAATGATTTCATAAAGATTTCAAAGATTTTGTAAAATCTTTTTTGAGAATTTACAAATTTTCAACGATTTTCCAAAGATTTTAAAGATTACACAAAGATTGTGCATATTTTGCAAAGATTTTAGGCAGATTTCAAAAATTTCACAAAGATTTATAATATTTCGCAGATTTTAAAGAATTCAAAAAGATTTGAATGATTTTACAAAGATTTCTAAAATTTCGGATATTTTAAGACTTCACAAAGACCTCAATCATTTCTCAAAGATTTCACAAAATTTTTAATAATTTCACAAATATTTACATATGTTTAAAACATATTTTCAAAAGATTTTTAACGAATTCCCAAAGATTTCACAGACTTAAAAGCTTTCAACGATTTCCGAAATATTTCAAAAAAATTTAAATGATTTCCCAAATATTACCAAACGTTTTGAATGCTTTGAAAAGATTTCCAAATATTTTTCAAAGATTTGACACAATTGCAATTATTTCCCGAAGATTTCATAAGCATTTTACAAGATTTAAAATGTTTTGAAAAGGTTTTGGATAGATTTATAAGATTTCAAAAATACTTCTATTATTTTACCAACACATGAGATAGATTTTACAAAGATTTGAAATAGATTTCAAAGATTGAATAAAAATGTCAAATATTTCGCAAAGTTTTCAGATAAATTTCAATGGTTGCACAAACATTGCAATAATTTTCCAAAGATTTTAAAAATTTCGAACAGATTTAAAAGAGTGCAAAAAGACTTCAATGATTTCCCAACGATGGCAATCATTTTACAAAAATATTACCAAATATTTCAAATATGGACTGAATTGATTTCGGAAAGATTTCAATTACTTCACAAAGATTTCAGATATGTTACAAAGAGATAAAGATTCCAATAACTTCACAGAGACTTCGCAAAGTCTTCCTAAAGATTTCGAAAAGTCTTAATTAATTTTACAAATATTTCGCGAAGATTTTCAAAATATCTCAATTATTTCGCAAATTTTTCGGACAGATGAAAAAAATTTCAGAAAGACTTCTCTACATTGACTGAGATTCCAGATAGATTTCAAGGATTGAACAAAGCAAGAAAGAATTGTAAAATTTCCAGTTCTTACGTCCCGATGAATTTAGTCATTCGATTTCGAGGGGAAGGGGGGGGGGGGGTCACTACTTTTCCCCTCCCTAGTCGATTTCTATGGGGCGGGGCATAGGCCCCTGTGCCCCTAGGGCTCCACCGCCTCTGTGTAAGGGGGTCTTCAGCGAGGAGAAAATTGGGTCCCAAACACTCATTTACCGCATGTAACGTTTCCTCCACCACGACCCACTACTCAGCTGTAAGAGTGAGACGGAATTTTTCCGTGCTGAGTGAGGCGGCGTAGTAGTGAAAACGAAACATCTTGCAATTTGTGATGCAATTTCTCCTCGTTGAAGACCCCTAGTCTATAAGCCCGTTCTTGTTTAATATATTAATTTCAGACTTGGAAGGAAAGATGAAGAAGTAAGGAAGGCTGAAGGATGAAAAAATATCAGATAATTTTTGGTTGGATGGAAGTGTAAGGCAGGCTTGTCTTATGAGCCCGCTTCTGTTTAATATATTAATTTCAGATTTTGAAGGGAATATGAAGAAGGGGCCGGGAGGAGTAAGGTTAGGAGAAGAAAAAAATAGATAATGATATAGTGTTGTTGGCGAAGAATGAGGATGGAATGGCGTGTTTAATTGCGGAATTAGAAAAACATTTGGAATGGAAAAGACTGAGGATTAATACGGATAAAACGAACATAATAAGGTTTAGAAAGGGGGAGGAAGAAAGAAATAATAAACTGCAAAATGGAAACGTGTCAAGATAGAGGAAGTAAAGAAATGCAAAAATCTAGGCTTTATCATATAATGGAGAACATACGACGCACGTTAGGGAAAGGATTAGGAAAGTAGTAGGGTATTGAAACAGATATGTGGAATAGGAAAAATATTTGAAAATAATTGGAATAGGTAAGTAAGTTTGTTCGATAAGCACGGGATGGAAGGTGAGGAGGTGGGTAGAGAGGTTACAAGAGAGATAAATTAGATGGGCCCTAGGCGTAGATTGGAGAATTTCGGGCTATATAATAAGAGAATTGAATCAATGGAACCAAATGGAGGGGAGGAAACTGTAAAGTGGTACATACATGGTATAAGGTGATAGAAAGAGGACGACTGCTCAACTGCAGAGTGTGCGAATGAGTAGAGGAGAGATGTGAGAATGTGTAAGAGGAAAGGAGTAGATGAGAGAAGAGGATAGCAAGAGAATGTGAAAAAAAACTGTTAAGTAGAAGGGACTGAGAATGGATGACGGAGGTAGAAAAACCTAGAGGATTTAAAGAAGAAGAATAAAGGAGTGTAGGAAAGATAGAACGGAAAGGATGAATGGGAAGATGATGGAATCAAAGGAAAGGAAGTTATGCAAATCCTAAGGGAATACATTACGAATAAAGAAGACTTACTTATAAGGTTTGATTTTGGGACATCTACATGCCAGATCAGCAGTGTGGACATAAAGTGTAATAGGTCCCCGCTGAATACGAGAGTTCCGGTTTCGCTTGTAGAGAAGGATGACATCCAGCGGGAATTGCACCCAGGAAGAACCGGGGGCAGCGATTCCATTTTGCGGTCCATCGCTCTTCTTGTGCCTATCTGTCACTTTAACCAGGATAGCTGTAACAGAGAATTACACCTTCAATACTTGAACCGCTTGAATAGCTTCAACTGCATCGATTGCTAGGTCTCTTTAGCACTTTGATTTGAAAATCGATAGGTGCTAGTCTCACTGTGATACAGGTACGGTGAATGGTGATACCAAGTAGCCCCACAACATCTCTGATTTATATTACACACCAAGCCAATTATTGGCTTTGTTATCGCTCACTGGACAATCGATCCAGAAACGTATCTCTCTTACCGTTTTATTGCCTGCTGCTAGCGAAACGAGTCGAGTTTCGTTGTAAGTTTCAAATGAATAATTTACGCGCCCTTAAATTGTAATGACCTCACGATCGACATTAAGTCCCTCGTAAAATACTAGATTGACATTGGCCTTGGACTTAGAATCCGGTAGTTGTTTTCTTGCTATTGAATGGGACATTTGAAAAAGACTTTTAAGAAGAGCACAGACCTCGCATCATAGATAATTTCTTTATTGCTTATAATTCTCGTAATTGAAATACATGATAGTGATGTTTTCTGGGGTTTAGACCCAATTTTTGGTACCCGTACCATGAATTTGGTTTTTTCCTTTAGCTGAAACAATCTGCTTAAAAATCTTAAATCTGAAATCCTCTGCTTTTAATCCTTTTACGTTAAAAAAGCGACTCAGGGTGACCGAAAAACTGAATTTTCAAAATGCCCTCACTTTTTCTTGATTTTTCTCTGACCAACATTTAAATTTCACTGGCCATTAATATTCAAAGCTCAGAATTTTTAACTTGTACAATCTTTAACAGATAATCTTTTATAAATGGAATAAAACAATTTCAAATTAAAAATCAAAAATTAACTCATTTTTTTCAAATAAAAAAGATAAAGATACAAAAGATGAATTTTTAATCTCTAAGAACGGAATTTAAACGAAACTGTTTAAGAATTAAGATTTTTCTGTAAAAAAAGACGAATGTTTAAAAAAACGGCGAAACTTTCAAACCAAAAAAAAAAAGAATTAAAAAAACTTGAATTTTCTATCTAAAAGGGAAAAAGATAGATAGATTTTCAAAGCAAAAGGATGAATTTCTGTCCAAATAGACAAATGTTTAAAAAAATAGTTATATTTTCGACCAATGAAGAGGAATTAAATAAGAAGACTTGAAATTTCAACAAGATAATAAAATTTTCAATAAAAAAGTTGAATTTGCAACCAAATACTTGAATTTTCTACCTCCAAAGATGAATTTTCCAGCCAAAAAGATGAATTTTTAACCAAGTAATTAAATTTTCGACGTACAAAGATGCTTTCTAAAAAAAAATAAGAAATAAAAATTTTCAACAGAAAATTGAAAAGATACATTTTAAATAAAAAATTAATTTTGAACAATATTTTAAATACTTTTTAACGAAACCCACGAATTTTTACCTCAAATGATGAGCCTGCAACAAAATAGGTGAATTTTCCACAAAACAATTGGATTTTCAGACCGAAAAAAAAATTTTTCAACTAAAAAATATTAATTAACAAGAAATAATGTAACAGACTATATTTAAACTAAAAAAGGTTTTAATTTTAATTAAACAAAAGTTAAATTCAACTAAAAAGGCAAAATTTTCAACAAAATATTTGAATCCTCCAAGTTAGTTTTTAACTAAAAAGTTGTATTTTTGATTAAAAAAGATTTAAATTCTATAAAAATAATTCAATTTTTTAACTAAAAAAATGATTTTTTAACAAAACAATTAAATTTTTAACCAAAAAGGATTATTTAATGATTAAGAAGAATATTAATACCAGGGTGACCGAAAAGTTTCATTTCTAAAATTCCCTAATTTTCCCCTAGGCCATTTTTAATTTTCCCTAACCATCAATAATCAAGGACTAGAGTCTTAGTCTTGCAATATTTTTAAAATGGAATCTTTTATATCTAAAAGGAATAAAATAATAATAAAATAATAATAAAATGCTAAAACTATTTTCCCTACACCCGTTTTATATAAATAGTAGAACATTCTACGTACCGCAGTGCTCTAGCGGACCACGTGAACGGATGGAACACATGATTACAAATAAATAAATATAAATGTGTAAAAAGATAATGAGTGTAGAGTTTTACGTAAAATTCTGAATAAATGTGATAAAGTCACTTTATGTAACTTAAAGTCACTTTACGGCGCCGCAATTGCGTAACCGTTCCGTTCACGCAATCCGCTGGGGTTTATTGGGCCCGCTAGGGCATCTTTTCATTCTTTTTTTACATTTATTCACAGTATCACATAGAACTCAACACTCTTTTATTTTTTTTATATATTTATATTTATTTATTTGTATTTATTCAGGCGTTCGAAAATTACAAAGTAAAAGTTGGCAGCATCAACTCAATGCATACTATTGCACGTGAGGTTGTCGCAACCATCTTTTAATTTTTCTATCACGTGAATAAATGTAATTACATAAATATAAATTTGTAGAAAGGCGAAAAGAATTTGTGAATAAACGTGGAAAAAGATGAAAATCCCTAGCGGACCACGTGAAGGGAACGGTCACCATATGGTCACTCTATGGTCATACAATTGCGTACCTCTTCTGTCTACGCGGTCCGCTAGGATTCACTGCGACCGCTAGGGTTCACTGCGTCCGCTAGAACATATTTTCATTCTGTTTGCATAAAACTTAATACTCTTTTTATCTTTTTACACATATTAATTAATTAATTTGTATTTATTCAGGTGTTAAAAATTTATGAATTAAAAGCTGTGGGCAGCAACCTGATGCATAATATTGCACGTCGGGTCGTCGCATGCATTTTTTATTATTTTAACACATGAATAAATATTAAATGTTGAGTTATTTTCAAAATTGTGAATAAATGTGGGAAAGGATGAAAATATGCTTGAGCAGAATGCGTGAACGGAACGGTCACAATATGACAACTTCCGTTCACGCGGTCCGCTAGGGTAGCCGATGCAAATTCTCCTACTTCTATCATTAAATAATAAACAGACCTTTTCCTGAAAAAAGCAGCCTCTCCAGAAAATCTTTGTACTCTTTTGATCATGCAAAAAATTCTAAGCAAAATAGCTTCTCCGTGTAGCCTCATTTGTACAATCGGAATTTCCCAACGACTTCCAGGGGCCTTAAAGCTCAAACTTAAAGGCAGTTCTGAAAGACACTGGAATACAATTCCGAGAACGATTCCACGTGCTCTTAAATCCCACAGAAGATGTATGTATGTTTGTTCTCGAAACAAATGTCTATCGGTGCCTACGTAACAACTTGCGTACAAGCACGTGGTCTTTTCCCCTTTCATCATTTTTTGCCGTCCTTTTACCCCCTTTTCCTTTGCACAATATATGCGCAAAGCGTCGTTCAAAAATGAAAAGCGCGGTTAGCATTCTCCCTCTGGGTTTCAATAATAGAATGGCATGCTTTTGAGTAGGAGCCCAGTTTGCCGCCTGAGAAGGGGCTTCTTCTCTCGATTCAGTAGAGATAAATCTTCGACGAGTCCGCGCTTAACTGTCGACTTGGAATAGATTTTACAACACGGAATCCGCCCAGCTTGAATTTTCACTCGCCGCTTCGCTTAGAATCGCAACACTTGCACAAGTCGTCGCACTTAGCACGTTTACATGCAGGGTACGTTCCCGATTAACCAGATTTATGGCGAAGCTCGATTAAAGCCGAGCCTTGTGAAAATAAACGCGTCATCAAACAACCTTGCTTGCTTGTGTATAAGGCAATATCGTAAAAAAAGTTATTTCAAGTTAAACAAAATTGCCAGTATGGTTGGATAGTTGAATTTTCTACTAGAAAATTCTATTCACTAAATAGATGAACTTTTAAGAAAAAGAGAACAATAAAAAAATAATGGCATTTTTAATAAATTAGATGAGTTTTCCACATAAAAAGATGGTAGCTCAACTAAAAGGATTTGTCTAATCAAGAGAGAAAATAAATTCAAACAAATTATTTAATTTTCAACAAAGGATAAGTAAAGGATGAATGTTCAATCAAGAAGATTAATTTTCATCTAAAAAAGGCGTATTTTCAACTAAAAAAAATCAATTTTGAACCAAAAACGGAATAGTTGAATTACCAATTAAGAAAACTAATGTTCAATGAAAGAAATTAAGCTTTAAGAAAAAAATTATTTGTAACAAAATAGTACAATTTTCAATCAGGTAGTTAATTTTTGAATCGAAAAAATGTTATTTTGAACCAAGCAGTTGAATTTTCATCTAAAGAACTAAATATTAAGCAAATGAGGCGGATTTTTATCAAAAAAGTTGATTTCTTAACCAACTAAAAAGATGAATGTTTAATCAAGAGAGATTTTTTAGTCAAGAAAGTAAAAATTTTAATACAAGTGTTTTATTTTCAGGATAAAAAAAACAAATTGTCTACAAAACAGTTAAATTTTTAACCAATAAAAAACATTTTCAAATTTAAAATAAAGGTTAAATTTTAATACCAGACAGTTGCATTTTCAATAAACGAAAAAGTTTAATTTTTAACCAGAAAGGATGAATTGTTAACAAAAAGGTGGATTCTTAACTTAACATTTACATTTTCAACCAAATAGTTGGATTTCCTACAGAATTTGTTAAATTTTCAAAACAAAACTACGAGTTTCAACAAAAAAATTTAATTTTAGATCTAAAAATTTGAGTAAATACCAAAATTGTTACATTTTCAAACGAAAAAGATGGATTTTTAATCAAGAAGGTTAATTTTCTACTAAAGTTGAGGAAATTTTAAGCTAAAAGGACAAATTTTCTACAAAATAGTTTAATTTTTAATCCAAAACCATACATTTCAAACAAAAAAAGTAGAGTTTTAATATAATTGTACAATTTTGATCAAACTAGTCAAATAATCAACAAGAAAAGACCAATTTTCTAGAAAATATTTGAACTTTCAACCAAATAGTTGGAATGTCTGCCAAAATTCTTGTTCAGACAAAAAAAAAGAATTTTTAATCAAGAAGCTTTATTTTCTACCTAAAAAGTTGAATAGTTAATTACATAGTAAAATTTTGAATTAAAAAAGGTTTTTCAGGCCTAAAAGAAAAAATAAATTCCAAGAACATGAATGAATTTCTAAGTGAATAAGACGAATTTACAAAAATTCATCTTTGCTCGCAGTTTTAGGGCATTGTCAAAATTACAATAAAATTTTCCTTAACTCAAATAAATTTGAAACCCAGAAACAATCATTAATTGTTATACATTTCATTTTCATTTATCTTCGCTTTTAGCTTCAGGGTATTGTGAAAGTTGTAAAAAATTTTCCTTCCAATATAATAAAATTGAAAATTAGAAGCACTCCCGAATTGTATTTGCTCTTTCAAAATTAATAATCTACAGAAACATTTAAATAAAGAAGTGAATAATTAATTTACAATCTTTCCTCTTTAATGCATTTTTTCTCTCAGTTTCAGGCCATCGTCAAAGATATAATTAGATTTCCTCGAATCGAATAAACTTGAAAAGCAGAAGCACTCCCGAATTATATTTACTCTTCCGCCATTAAGAATCGACAGCATCGTTTAAACAGAGAAGTGAACAATTAATTTGAATCCTTTCCATTTTAATTCATTTTCACTCTCAGTTTCAGGGCTTCGTCAAATTTATAATAATTTTTCCAGCCCGAAACAAATATACTTGAAAATTAGAAGCATTTCTGAATTGTATTTGCTCGTTCGAAACTAATAATTTACAGAAACATTTAAACAAAGAAGTAAATAATTAATTCGAATTATTTCCATTTTAGTTCATCATCGCTTTCAGTTTCAGGCTATCGTGAATGTTATAATAAAATTTCATAACTCGAAACGAATAAACTTGAAAACCAGAAGTACTCCCGAATTATATTTGCTCTTCCGCAATTAAGAACCGACAGCATCGTTTAAACAGACAAGTCAACAATTAATTTGAATCCTTTCTGTTTTAATCCATCTTCGCTTTCAGTTTCAGAGCATCGTCAAATTTATAATAAATTTTCCTAGCTCGAAACGAATAAACTTGTGAAAACAGGAAGCACTCCCGAATTGCGTTTGCTATTTCGTAATGAAGAATCGAAAGAAACATTTAAACAGAGACGTGAATAATTAATTTACAAACTTTAATTTTCTATTTATTTTTTCATTCAGTTTCAGGCATCGTCAACGTTATAATAAAAACAGCTAATGAAATGAAATTGGAAACCATAGGGACTCCCGAATTAAATTTGCTCTTCCGCAATTAAGAATCGACAGCATCGTTTAAACAGAGAAGTCAACAATTAATTTGAATCCTTTCCGTTTTAATCCATCTTCGCTTTCAGTGTCAGGGCATCGTCAAATTTATATTAAATTTTCCTAGCTCGAAACGAATAAACTTGAAAATTAGAAGCACTCCCAAATTTTATTTGCTCTTTTGAAATTAGGAATCAAAAGAAAAATTTACACAGAGAAGTAAATAATTAATTTAGAATCCTTCCATTTTAGTTCATATTCAATCTCAATTTCCGGGCATCGTCAAAGTTATAATAAAATTTTCTAACTCGTAACGAATAAACTTGAAAACCAGAAGCACTCCCAAATTATATTTGCTCTTCCGCAGTTAGGAATCGACAGAATCAATTTAACCGAGAATTAAACAATTAATTTGAATCCTTTCCGTTTGAATTCATCTCCGCTCTCAGTGTCAGGGCATCGTCAAATCTATATCAAATTTTCCTAGCTCGAAACGAATAAACTTGAAAATTAGAAGCACATCCGAATTGAATTTGCTATTTCGTAATGAAGAATCGAAAGAAACATTTAAACAGAGACGTGAATAATTAATTTACAAACTTTAATTTTCAATTTATTTTTTCATTTAGTTGCAGGGCATCGTCAACGTCATAATAAAAACATCTAATGAAATGAAATTGGAAACCACAGACACTCCCGAATTATATTTGTTCTTCCGCAATTAAGAATCGACAGCCTCGTCTAAACAGAGAAGTAAACAATTAATTTGAATACTTTCCGTTTTAATTCATCTTCGCTCTCAGTTTCAGGGCTTTGTCAAAGTTATAATAAAATTTTCCAGCTCAAATCAAATCTTAAAAACCAGAAGAACTCCCGAATTGTATTTGCTCTTTCGCAATTAAGAATCGACAGAAACATTTTTACATCTCTGTTTGAGAACTACTTTCGCAGGGGTGCACTTTCAACTTTCATTGTATTGAGTAAGGTAAATAAAGCCCTTCTGTGCAGTCTATTTGAACGCTCTTTGCTGGTACTTTTAAGCTTCTAAACTTTAAACGGTCTGCTATTCGTTAGCTTTGCATTGAGACATACAACTGGTTCAATCAAGTATAAATAATCCATCAGGATATTTGATGCTGCATTAGATCATTTTTCAACGCTTTTTTTCTACTTACCGTAATCTCTTTTGCAGTATTTATTGAGGTTCAGCCTTTTCGTACTTGCTCTGCATTTGCCGCATTGATCTGTAAAAAAAATAACGAAAGATTAGTCACTATATTTCACTTTATTGTTAGACCTCTAAAATGTCGTGTAATAATGATAGTAACAATAATAATATATTAGTAGTATATTTTCATGTAAGGCCAGCATTGCTTGCAATTAAATTGATAATATTAGTAGTAACGAATAATATTAGAATTAATATTCAATATAAGAATCATAAATTCCGGAAAAAATAAATTAATAAAAAAAATTAAGTTTCGTCCAAAAAGTACGTAAGGTGTTTGTTCTGAATTTTATATATGTCCTCCCCTATAAACATAATATAAAAAACTCTGTTAATTAAATAAACTTTTATATTTTTAAAGTATTAAAAATGAACTTCAATGGTTATTTAAAATATTATTCCTTAGCGTATAAATGATCAAAATTCCTATTTACTTATGGCAGGCTTCCCAGTCTTTCCCTATTCTTATATTTTTCGTTGAAACCTAATTATTTTCGATTCAGGTCTAATTTTAAATTTCTGGTTTATAATTGATTTGTTTATTGGTTCAAAATAGAATTACTTTTCTAAAAATTTAACCATTTATTCTGAAACTCATCCTTTTTGATTATAATATCCTCTTTACGAAATGAACATTCAACAACATTTATTGCATTTTTTTTCTGTTTTGGTTTGAAAATTCATCTCTGTTTGTAGAACTTTGTTTAAAATTCATTGTTATATAGTTGAAGATTCTTTATTTTAGTTAAAAATTTAGCTTTTTTAGTTGAAAATTCAATTACTTGGTCGAAAATTTACGCATTTTGTTAAAAAATGGTATTTTTGAGCAGAAAACGATTTGCTTGAAAATTTCTGGATTTTGTAAAAAATACATTTTTTTATGGTGGAAAATCAATTTTCTTGATAAAAAATGCAACTTTTTTGCTGAAAATTAATCTCTTTTAGTTGAGAATTCAAGCATTTTGTTAAAAATTCGTCTTTTTTGGGTAAATATCCATAATTTTAGTTAAAAATCGAACTATTGGGTTAAAAATTTCTGGATTTTGTTAAAAATACTTTTTTTTTGGTGGAAAATCCATTTTCTTGATAAAAAATGAAACTTTTTGGTTTAACATTAATATGCTTTAGTTGAGAATTCAAGCATTTTGTTGAAAATTCGTCTTTTTCGGTTAAATATCCATAATTTTAGTTGATAATTCATATTTTCTGTTTGAAAATTAAACTGCTTTACAGAAATTTTGTCTTTTTTGGCTTGAAAATTCAACAATTCGGTAGAAAATTCTTTTTTAAAATTAGAAATTAATTTTTTTTAATGAAAAAAGGACCATTCTATTCTTTTAGAAAATTAATCCTCTTGAATAAAAAAAATTCTTGGTAAAAAATTCACATCCTTTGTTGAGAATTCTTTTTTTTGAAAATTAATTTTTTTTTAACTGAAAATTTAAATATTTTTTTGGAATCTAACTTTTTTGTTAGGAATTTATATTTTCGAGCAGAAAATTTATTTTTGTGGTAGAAAATTTATTTTTGTGGTAGAAAATTAATCTTCTTGGTTGAAACATCAATTATTAGTTCAAAATTCAACTGTTTTGTAGCAAATGCGCCTTTTTGTACTGAAAAATAATTTTGTTACATATGAATTTGACTTTTTCATTTGTGGTTAAAAATTTATATGTTTTAGAAAAATGAATATTGTTTTAAAATCAGTGAGTTGAAAATTTGTTCTTTTTGGTAGAAAATTAATCATTTTGGTTGACTATTTTAATAATTTAGTTCAAAATTTATGTATTTTGTTGGTATTTTTTCCTTTCTGGTAAAAATTTAGTCTTTTTTTATTAATTTATTAATTTAGCTTTTTTTATTTTTTGGTTTAGAAAATTCATCTTGTTGATTGATGATTCAACTATTTAATTGAAAATTCTTGTATCTGTTTAAAAATTCGTCTATTTGGTTTTAAAGTTCTTTTTTTTGGAAGAAATTTATTTATTTATTATTTAAAATGGAACTGTTTGATTGAAAATGTATCTTTTTTGTTTGACGATTCAACTATTTTGTTGAAAATTCGTTTTGATAGAATTACACTGTTTTTTAATTAAAGTAAAATTATTGTTTTCGATAAAATATCAGCTATTACATTTCTTGTTGATGATTCATCGTTTTTTCTTGGAAATTCCACTACTTGGCTGAATGACCCCTAAATAAATTCAAAAAAAAAAAAAAAATTAGTTGGCAAAAATTACGTAAGAGAGCTGTATAAAAAAAATGTATGTAAAAGAAGGAAAAAGTCTAATCATATTGCTCAGCATGAAATGTCTTGGTACGTGCCACGAAACTCCAAACAATGTAACTTTTCGTAAAGTTTGCGTTGCCTAGAATTCGAAACTGCTTGGTAAGTTAGTTTTCGGATAATATCCTCTCAAGTGTATCGACAAACGGAGGCAGAGGTATATTTTGTAATGGGATTCACTTTCAATAAAAGTTCCCTTACTTGGAGCAACTTCTTCTGGTCGTCGTACGCCCATTGTTCCCTTATGCCCATCCCAACACTCTCTCATAGAGCCACACCATGTCTGTGCAAGTCTGGTCCATATCACTAACCAATATTTTCTGGCAAGGTTCCCGAGACGGCCATTCAGAAGAAGCGTTTCTCCTACCGTATCTCGATATAATCTATCCACTTATTACATGCAGTTGGTGTCTATTTCCAGTGTCACATTAATTAGGAGTATAGTTTCGGTCTCTAGGTAGGTGTTATTCTTTCAGTGATTGTTAATTATTGATAATTGATGCAATGATAATTGATACATAGCCTATGAGGTACATATCCTAACACTTCTATATCCTCTAACACTTCCATTTGATCCCACATCCTCTTACCTTCTCATATAACCTCATCCACATCCGTCCCCTCCATATTCGTCGAAAGCATCTTGTCTTCTAACCTCCTCCACTGTTAAACTCTCTAAATAATCCTCCTGCTCCCACATCAACTGCCATCCTTAACCACTTCACTATCTTTATCCTCCATTCCCCTCTACAATTGATACCTTCACTGCTATCCTCTCTCATATACTCATTCAATTCTAACCTCTTCCTAAGCATCTGATACCCTTCCACGACCTACCACTCCCACATTCTCTGACCACCTTCACCGATGATCCCTCTGCACTTTTGAACCCTCCAAATCCTTAGGCACCTTTAGAGCCTTCAATTCCTCTCACGCATCCTCTTACCTCATCCACTGTTAATCCCTCTACATCATTCTCCCGCTCATAGATGCTCTGACCTCCTTCTGACCTACAACTGATACTTTTATTGCCTCCCTCTCTCGTATACTCTTTAACATATAACCTTATTCTAATCCTCCGATACCCTTCCACCACCTCCGACAACTACATCTTCTGGCCACCTTCACCGATGATCCCTTTACATCTTTCGACTCAATTCCTGTATCCTCTCAACTCACCAGCATCCAACCTCTCAATATTCGTCGACCCCTCCAAATCATCAGACACCTTTAGAGCCGTTAATCCGTATCACGTATTTTCTTACATCCCCCACTGATAAAACCTCTGCACCATTCCCCCGCTCACAGAGCCTCTGCCCTCCTTAACTACTGCATCCTCTTCATCCTTCATTTTCTATCTATAACTGATTCATCCACTGCCACCATCTCTCACATACTCTTCCAGTTTTAATCTCATCATAATCATCCAATACGCTCCCACCATGTATCACTCCACCACCATCCTCTGATCTTCTCCACCACTGAGCCTCCTACATATGCATTTAGATAGAACAAAGTGAAAAAAACGAATTCAAAGAAGGTAAAATTCTCTGCCAATGGCAGATGTAGGAGGCCTCCTTAACCAGCGAACTCTTGACATAGTCCGACCCCTTCCATCACTTACCCTTCCACCTTCCACCTTCTCCCTCTACCTTCCATATGTATTGAGATCATTCACCGCTGTTCCCAGCACATCCATACAATACCCCTTCCCTTCTTAACTGATGAACACTCTAAAGCATCAGATCTCATCCATCACTAACCATTCTATCTAGTGACTTCCCCTTCCACGTAGTCTGAACCCCTACACCGCTGAATCTCTATTCCAGCCTACCCCTCACGCACTCACTGCCGCATATTCTGACTGCTCTGACCTCAAACCAGCGACCCCTTTGACTGTTACCCCCAAACTTAGAGGTCATCAAAAAATTACGTAAGACAATATAGAGAGGAGGGATTGGAAAATATTACGGAAGACAAATTTTTATTTCAGAAAGTAATGAATCAAAACAGAAATGCCATCTGTTTAAGTAAAAATATTGCATTTTTAACCCAGTAAATGAGTTTTTAAACAAATAAATTAATGTGCAACCAAAAAGATCAATTTTCAAGCAAGAATATTAATTTGATAAAGAAAGAGTTGAATATTTAACCAAAAAAATTAATATTCGCATATAATGAATAATCTTAAAAAAAAATAATCAAAAAGAATACTTTTCTACCAAAAAAGACAATTTTTCAGCCTAGAATAATTTTCTACGAATGAAAAACGACTTTTCAACGAAATATATGAATTTTCATTTTTCCGATTTCCTAAATTTGGTCAAACTCTTTTTGCCAATAGAGAGATTTTGATTCTTGAGTTTTATCAATTTTGTTCTCGTATCTTTCTGTCAGTGAAAAAACCTCATTTCTCAAAATATTCTTTTAAGTAATCTAGAAAGAAATAATTTTATAAACAAAAATTTTAAAAACCTTTTACCTTTCTTTTTTTTTGTTTCCTTAGACTTTTAAATATTTTTTTAAATGTATAATTATCGCCACTAGTCAATTTCCTTTTTCAACTCCACCAATTTTCGGGACGATTAGACGCAGATTTTTTTTTAAATATTTCAGTTTCCTGAAGTCTAGTTTTGAAGGAAATATATTTTTGATTAATAAAAATTTCTATGGTTAGACAATAACTTCTGACAAATCCTTTTTAAAGGACGATGGATAGTGACGTTTCGGGTTCCGATTCGGATCGTGGAACATTTTTTCTTGTTCTTCAAAAATTTGTTGTCCAAAGTAATAATTTAAGCGACGAATTTTGCATTAATAAAAAATTTCAAAACTGGGCATTAATATGCATAAATGATAGTCACCTCTTCCAAAAATTAATAACATGTTTTTAATGAGATTTTGTGTTTTTATTCTTGAAAAGTGAATCAATCTGTAATCTCTGAACTTTTGAAGTTAATCTATAATTGATTTTTTTACAACACTTAAAAAAATGTCAGATAAATTAATATATCCAGCAATGTTTTCTCTGGCAACAGAGAGCTTGCAGGCGTCGAGTGTAAACTTCGCGCCGGTAAGCCGAATTTCGTAAATATCCACGAAAGAGATTGACCTGGTTGCTTTTAGAAACGCCAAGGTAAACACCTTCAGTCAAGAAATTAAACTGTGTGTTCAGCACACCTCGCAAATTTTCTAATCGTTTTCCCAGTATCTCAATTAGCTTCTTCTTCGTTTTTCGTACTTATAATCTATTTTGGATTATAAATCTTTTTTAAAATAATATAATTTCGTAAAATCATTTCATAAGATACATGTAATCCAAAAGGAAAAATTTCCAACTTGACCGCAAAACTTAATTTTAGAAATTCCCTGACTAATTTTACAATTTCCAAGATTATTAATAATCAAAGACTAGAATTTTAATCTTGGAACATTTTTAAAGTAAAATATTTTATGAACGGAAAAAACTATTTTAAGTTCAAATTAACAATTTTTTAAATTTATTTATATGTATTTCAATAACAAAAAAATTCTTTATTATCGTAAAAGACGAACTTTCAATCCAATTTCCAAGGAAACAAAAAAAAAACCTGAAAAATATGACTTCTTAAGAACAAAATAATTAAAAGTTCAACAAAATAGTTTTATTTTCAAGCAAATTGCTAAATTTTCAACAAACAAATATAAATTTATAAAAAGTTAGTCGAATCGTCAATAGTCAATGATCAATATCAGACCAGCAAGATTAAACTTAAAAAAAACAACAACAAAAAATGAATTTTTATCGAAAAGGTTAAATTTTCAACCAAAGTTAAGTTTTCAATAAATTATTTCAATTGTCAACCTTAATAGTTGAATTTTGAAAAAAGTAATGAAAGTTTTCATAAAATACTGGAATTTTAAAGAAAATAGTAAAATATTAAAGTACAAAAGATAAGTTTTCAACCAAAAAATGCAAATTAAATTTTCAGTAAAAAAATCAAATTAAAAAAACAATTTTCAACATGTAGTCAAACTTTGGACCAAACGGTTGCATTACCAACCCGCAAACATTATTTTTTTATAAGAAGACGAATTTTCAACAAATGAAGATTTTTCAGTAAAAAAGTTCAATTTTTAACCAAAGAGATGAACCTTTCTCCAGAAAAATGCATTTTCAACAAAGTAGATCAACCTTTACTCAAGTAGTTTAATTTTCAAATTAAAAAAATCAACTTCCAACCAAGAACCAAGAATGATCACCTTTAGTGATGAAATATTCAACCAAAAACATGAATTCTCAAAAAAAAATTTAATAGTTGAATTTTCAACTATTTTTAACCAAAAATGGCCTATTTAAGTTTTCACGCAAGAAAAATAATTTTCAACTAAAAAAAAATTGTATAACGAAATAGTTCTTCTTCTACCCAAAGTGATGAATTTTTAGACAGAAAAGACTAATTTAAAAAAAATATAAATTTTCAACCTAGAAAGATTTTGTTTTAATTTTCAACACCAAGATATGAATTTTTAAGAAAAAGTTAATTTTTTACCAAAAAAGATTAAATTCTCACTATAGGTAACGTATTTTCTACAAAAAACGACACATTTGTAATAAAATATACAAATCTTTAAACAAAAAGATAAATTAAGTGTCTTGCATTTTGCATTTTCATCCAAAAAGATGAAACTTCAGCAAAAATGATTAAACAAAATTTATGAACAAAATTGAGGTCCTGGATCGAGAAAGGTTACCTTCGCTCGAGATCGAGTAAAAGTATTGTCCAAACGTCTCGACGGACGAAAATTTTAAAATAAATAAATAAATAAATAAATAATAAATATATATATTATATATTATAATATATATATATTGTAATATTAATAAAATAAAAAAATTTTAAATCACCTATTGTTTAATAATATTTTAATGCCACTTTCAGTGAAACATTTTTTCCTTACTATTAAAGGAAAATTTTTGAAAATTAGCAGAGCGATTCATTGAAAATTGGCGGAAGTATGCATTTTCTATTTACTTCTAATTATTTTTCTAGACGAGAGTGCACATTTCTATAAACATTCAGAAATTGTAGACAGATAAATTTCACTTCTTAATATTTTATCAATTATTTTTAAATTTGAGATGTTAAAATAGTTTTCAATTTAATCTAGTTTTTAGATAGCAAAAATGTCAAAAGAAAATTTTTTACAAAATGTTAGAAAAAGAACGAGGAACGAAAAAAATTTGGAAAATAAAATAAAAAGAAATTAGAAAAAATTGAGGTAAGTTATTTTGCAACTTCATTAATATTTTAATAAAAATTAATTAATTAAAAAAATATATATTGTACAAAGTAGTTTATTTTAATGTAAACCTTCCCTAATGATTACAGGGAAGGGAATATATCGCAAATTCGAACAAACTAACTCCTGCCGAAGAATTTAAATCCGTCCAGTCAAAAAAATCCAGCAAAGAAAGCTTCATCTAAAAACGATGCTCTCAAAAAAGCTTCTTTAAAAAAATCCCGTTGAAAAGCTTAAGATACATACACTCCCGTCGGAAATTATGAGATCGATTGACGGAAGCACTATTAAAAATCACTGCTGGCTTTGAACCACGATAACTCAGCGAAAAAAATGATATCGAAATTAAAAAAAAACAGTTGGAAATCCTATAATTTTCCACGTCTAGTAATGTAAAACAGATTTTTTTTAACTGCTGAGGAGAATACAGCACGTGATAAGTTTTTAAAAAAATTCTAGATTTTCTAAAATTTTGTACCTCGACTTCAACTTTTAGCATGATCTAGGAAAATTAATGCAAAAATTTGAAAATTCTACGACAAGGAGCCTGAAATTGGATCTTTAATATAAGCCAAAGAAATTTAAAAAAGCTTAATCAGTTCCCGAGATACGATTAAAAATGTTCAATCGTATCTGAGTTAAGTTTTCGTCGACGATCACGGTTATCGGCCGGTCTGCTGCTCGCCTCCTTCGTTGAGGCAGGACCGAATAGGCCACGCACAGAGGTTGTGCTTGATTGGGGCTCTCTTATACTTTTCACTCTGCTCATCAGTAATTTTCATTTCAAATTATTGTAAATTTTTTAAATTATTCATTGTTTTTTCTTAATTATTTACAATTATTTCAATTCAGAATTATCCCCATAGTAAAGAATAAAAAAATGATTAACAGTTTTTTTTATTTCTTAAAATTTTTGTCAACTAGAATATTAATAAAAATGTAGATATATTGTTACGAGGGGAAACTGAATAATAATGGAATTTCCAAAATAAATTAAATGTAAAACAATGCCTAGGTGTAATAACAATTATATTGCCGAAAAAGTTGAAGTATCAAATAATCGTGCAAATTTACGACGGATAGGTGCAAGAAAACCAATTTATATATAGTAAACCATAAAGGAAAAGTGTAAACCATTTAATAGAAATTGAAGTTATAATAATATATAGTAATAATTCCATTATTATTCACTTTTAATATTTTTGAGTTTTTCATATATATAATTTATTTAGAATTTACATGCTTCATTCGTTTCAAAAATAGTTTACTCTCGTGACAATATATCTACATTTTTATTATTATTCTAGTTAAAAAGAAATAAAAAGAAAACTGTTCATCATGTTTTTATTATTTAATACGGGGATAATTCTGAATTTAAATAATTGTAAATAATTTAAAGAAACAATGAATAATTTAAAAAATTTACAATAATTTGAAATAAAAATTACTGATGAGCAGAATCAAAAGTATAAGAGAGTCCCAATCAAGCACCGCCACTGTGCGTGGCCTATTCGGTTCTGCCTCAACGAAGGAGGCGAGCAGCAGGCCGGCCGAGAACCGTGATCATCGAATAAAACTCAACTCAGATACGATTGAACATTTTTAATTGTTTCTCGGGAACCGATTACGATTTTTTAAATTTCTTTTGCTTAAATTAAAGATAAAATTTTAGGCTCTATATCGTATAATTTTCAGATTTTTGCAACAATTTTCCTAGGTCATGCTAAAAGTTGAAGTCAAGATACAAAACTTTAGAAAATCTAGAATTTTTTTAAAAAACTTATCACGTGCTGTATTCTCCTCAGCCGTTAAAAAAAATCTGTTTGAATCAGTTTCAATAATATCTGACCAACATACGATGATTTATTTCTAAAAAAGTAATTGAAATTGGAAAACATTTTTTTTTCCTTTCTTATGTTTATTATTTAAAAAAATCATTTGGTCAAAAAGTGTAAAATATGAAAAAATTCCTTTTTATCATTATCTACAAGCCTACATATTTTTTAAAATTAGTTTTTTGACTTTTAAAATTTTCGTCCGTCGAGACGCTTGGGTAATAATTTTACTCGATCTCGAGCGAAGGTTACCATTTTCGATCCAGGCCCTCAATTCTTAAATTTTCAACAAAATATTACATTTATAAATTAAAAATATAATACGATTAAGCAACTGAAAAACAAATAAATAGAAATAAAAAAGTAAATAAATTACAAACAAGAATAATAATGATGGTCGCTACAAACTTTCTTTAAAATTATTAATTTTTTATCCTTAAAAGTTATTTAAAATGCCCTCTTATAGAAATTCTTTGAGTTCGTAAGATATTTTTTTAAATTCCTGATTTTTTCCAGACTTTCTTTGATTACAATTACAGATTTTCTCTGACATTCGGCGATTCTGATTTCATATTAAAATATATTCTTTAGATTATAACTACTACCACATAAAATTAGATATCACGTATTTATAGACTGTGAAATTGTCGTCGACCCTTTCGTCACAACGAGCGCATATCCTACTGCAGGAAACATGAAAGGAGATTAGCTTGAAATCACTTTATAGTTCGTGTAATTCATCTTCGATATCAAGGAATCAGAAGGTCAAAAACGGAAGACGAATGAAAGAATGAGGGCTCATGATCTCGTTCATTGTGATTTTTTTGCTGTTCCAATTTTATGATTTTTTCGGCTGTCCTGATTTCTTATGCCCGAAAACGAAAATTTCCGATTTTTATTGCCTGAACCTGAATTTTTTTTATAATTTCTGAGAGTACCGTATCATTGTCCTTTCAATTCAATTTGAAAAACATCACATGTGTGGAATTTTAATAAAATTTATTAAGAAAGGAAAACATCGGATTAACTAAAAAATTTGAATGTGCTGAAAATTATTTAAAATAATTAACATTTTGTACAGATTTTTAATTTCTTAATTATTTAAATAAAAAGTTTTTTATAAAAAAAGTAATTTTTATAATTTTTTGACTTAGGGAATGGTTTTGATTAAAAAATTGATCTTTTTAGCATAAAATTAATATTCTTGGTTGAAAATTAACTTTTTTGTAGAAAATTTGTTCTTTTGGCATAAAAATTCGTCTTTTTGGTTTATAAATACATCTTTTTTGACCAAGCGTTTTTAAATATTTTTTTTAAGTTCTTTTTCAATTAAAGATTCAGTGTTATACTTAAAAATTTATTTATTTTGTTGAAAATTAGTTATACTGCTTAAAACCTTCAATATTTTATTCATAATTCCGTTTTTGGTTAAAAACTAATTTATCTTTTTTTGTTGGAAATTAAAGAATTTTGTTGTAAATTCATAATTTTTGGCAGAAAATGCAACTATTTGTTTCAAAATTAATTTTTTGCATTCAAGACTCATATAATTATAGTTAAGAATTAATTTACTTTGTTTAAAAACTCAACTATATTGTTAAATATACTTTTTTTTTGTAAATTAATTTTCATAATTCAAAATTATCTGCTTCTTGTTTGTTTGAAAAGGTATCTTCTTCAGTTCAAAATTCATCTATTTGACTGAAAATTCATGCATTTTGTTGTAAATTCATATTTTGTGGTAGAATATAAATCTTCTAAGTGAAAAAAAAATATTTTTGGTTGATAATTCCTTCCTCGGGTAGAAAATTTAGCTATTTGGTTGAAAATTCCTTTCCCGTGGTAAAATTTGTTTTCAATCTAAACATAAATATTTCATATCAGGTTAAAATTTATCTTTCTTAGTTCAAAATTCTTCTTTTTTAACAGAACATTATTCTTCTTGATTAAAAATTCCTTTTTTTGGTTCAAGATTCCTTATTTAAGTAGAAAGTTCATTTCTTCGCTTAAAAGTTGAACTACTTCATTGAAATTTATGTATCTTAAAAATTTTTTTTTTTTAAATACTTTTGGTTGCACTTTAATTTTTTTGGTTTAAAATTTTGCCTTAGTAACAAAATTTATATAGGTCAGGGAATATGAAAAATTGGTCTGGAAAAATTATGGAAAGTTACAGAATTTTAAAATTGGTATTTTCTAGCGACCCTGTTTTTTAAATAACGCGCCTTAATTGTTTAATCGCATGGGAAATTAGAAGTGAAATTGCATGGTAAGTGGGATAATGTCCTGATTTTCCGATTAAGTCATTCTATTCACTAGAAGATTAAGTGAAGGTGTGAAAAAGTCATATTTCAAGATTGATGATTCAACATTTTTCCGTTGAATGAAATCTGCATACATGAATGATTGATAGATGCAGGAAAATAATACATCATTCTTATATGTGCGCATGATTTAATAATTAGTAATAAAGGACAAGAAAAGTATACTTTATGTCCTTGAATTTATTTTTCAATTATAAATTTGGTATTTATGTAAACTAATCCCGTTTATGGAACATAAGGGTTTTATTTCCTCCTGACTTAATCCCCTTTGATATAAGGATTGATCACGAATGATTCATGTATTTAGAAGGGACGCAATTCGGATTTAAAGTCTTTACCCTTCTGTTACATCAACACCAATCGTAATCCTTTCACAAATAAAAATTTAATTCAAACAATTGTAGACCGTCTGACTGTATATAGTAAGCTAATATAAGAGTCTACATTGCAGCTGATAGAGAACATTTTATAAGAAAAAACCAGAACTCTTCATGATCTTTAGATCTAAGGATATAAGAAGAAGCAAAAACTCAAAAAGTGTTTGAATTTAAAAAGTTTTATTTTCAATTCTAAGATCTCTGATGCGAATGTATATTTTTGGCTAAAACTTGGGGTGCGGTTTCTGAACAGTGGCGAGAAGAAAATGTCTGATTTACAGAAAATTTCTATTTTTATTTTTTTGTATAATAATGACATAATGATATATCCCATAAAGACAGGCGGATATTAAAAATTCTAAAATTCCTTGTGAACTATCACCTAGTTCTATATATTCTAATAATAGTTTTATAAAAAAGCCAGAACTCTTCATGATCTCTAGATACAAAGATGTGAGAAGAAGTAAAAACTCAAAAAGATTTTGCATTTAAAATTTTATTTTCAAACTCTAAGATCTCTGATTCGAATGTATGTTTTTGGCTGAAGCTTGGTGCGCGATTTCTGAACAACGACAAGAAGAAAAACTCTGATTTATAGAAAATTCCGATTTAATTTGTATAATCATGACATAATGATATATCCCATAAAGACAGGCGGATATTAAAAATCCTAGAATTCCTTGTGAATCATTACCGGGTATTGTTACAATGAACAAATAATAGTTTTATAAAAAAACCACAACTCTTCATGATCTCTAGATACAAAGGTATAAGAAGGAGTAAACACTCAAAAAGATTTTGCATTTCAAAAGTTTTATTTTCAAACTCTAATATCTCTGATGATAATGTATATTTTTGGTTAAAAGTTGATGAGCGATTTCTGAACAGTAGCAAGAACAAAGTCCCTGATTTAGATAAAAATCCGATTTAATTTGTATAATCATGACATAATGATATATCCCATAAGTACAGGCGGATATTAAAAATTCTAGAATTCCTTGTGAACCATTACTTGGTACTGTTCCAATGAACTAATAATAGTTTTATAAAAAAAAAACCAGAACTCTTCATGACCTGTAGATACAAAGATGTGAGCAGAATCAAAAAATCAAAAAGATTTTGAATTTCAAGATTTTCTTTTCAAACTCTAATATCTCTGATTCTAATGTATATTTTTAGCTGAAGCTATTTCTGAACAGTGGCAAGAAGAAAATCTCTGATTTACAGAAAATTCCGATTTAATTTGTATAATCATGACATAATGATATATCCCATAAAGTCAGGCGGATATTAAAAATCCTAGAATTCCTTCTGAACCATCAA
>JAAAKG020021264.1:0-20287 GCA_010014905.2 Druon quercuslanigerum | reverse complement strand
TAATTGAAAATCGATTAAGAATTGGGACCTACAGGTTATTTTGAACATCGTTTTTTCATTTCGCCCCACTGTGCGTCAGTGAGACGTCTCCAGCGCACTACATAGGATTTTTTTGTGCGACCACCACCATCTGACTCGCTGAACGCGGAGCGAGAAAATGCAATCGTCAGTGGAGGTGAGGGATTCCGGATATTGTCCCTACTCTAGGAATGTCTGATTTCGACCTATTCTTCAATCGCTTCTTCTACAAAATTAGCCTGTTAACCCTAATGTCCCGTTCCTCGCAGTACGTCACATTTACAAAAAATATACTACGCGTTCTCTGAAATATTTCGCAAGGGCCCACAAACAATTTTAAAAAGTCGAAAGAACAACCTGGATCGCTGCATGATTTAAAATAAAGTCGATGAAGGATAAATCAAACATGCTTATTTTCGCCGAATTCAAATATACTTTGAAATTAAAAACAACAATTGAGATAGAATGTAGATTAAATTACACATAATCAAATTTTCATATGGCACAAGAAAGATTCTGAAAATTATCGATATAGTTTGTTATATTCACCAATAGACTGAAGGATAGCCAATAAGAACAAGACTGTTGTAGATATTTTCAGGCAGATATTTTCTTGTTTCTCTAAATATCATAATATCATAATCTGAAAAAATAGTTTTGTGTCGGTTTCTGTCTGTCGTCGTTGATTTTCAGTCCAATCAACTCACGATATATTTTGAATTTTATTAAAAAATTGAAAATTTTTATTTTGTTTGCACAAAAATAATGAACTATTACGTACGTGATGAGAATTTTTTCGTCAAAGCCTAAACAGCTTCAACGAAAGAGAACCCACAAGTACCAAATTACATTTTTCGATTCTTTGACCTTTACTTTTAAAAGGTATGTGCACAAATAGTACAGATGGTACACAAATGGACAGCGATTCCACTGTTTGAGATGTTCTTAATACGGGGAACACACCGACGTTTAGTCACTCGGTAAGGGAGGAAGTAATCGACATTACTTTCCTCACAGTTAATTTTAGTGATAAAATCACTAAGTAAAAAGTATCATGTGAACCCACTTTCTTAGATGACTCACATATAATTTTTTATTTGGAATTTATTGCACCTGCGGGCCCTAAATACGGCAGAAATCCCACAAGAACGGACTGGGTTCTGTTTTCCACGGAATGAAAAAGTATAATCTCAGGAGTGCCGAGGTCAATCAGAGACATGGATACCCTGGAGATGGGGACATGCGCTGGTGAAACAGAAAACTCCAAAAGCTTTCCAAAAAAAAACCAGATAGGGGTTCAGAGGTGCCAGTACAGGCAAAATGGAAGATCTATGAACCTTATTTACGACCTTGAGGAATAAATATAGAAGTACAATACGCAAGAGAAAGTATAATGATGGGTCAACTTTCACACAGACCTCGGGAAAGGAACAGATGCGGCTAGACTGGATAAGCTGCTTTCTCGAAATCTGGGTGCTATTGTCAGCACTCTGAAAGTTCCCGGTAAGGGATACTCAGTGTCTGAGGGTGATACTTTATCTCACCTGATCAAGACTTTTTTCCGGACTTAAAAGGTTTGGACAAGAGAGGACGATAACTCGCAGGCAATGACAGTCGCCTGTGGCCCAAGTGGGCCCGAAACGGTAGCTAGCCAACGAGATTCTCACTCCAGCCAGTCTCACGTGGGCACTGAAGTCCTTCAGTTCTTACATGTCTCCTGGTCCGGATTGCATATATAAAGTTTTCTCAGAGAGGGCTGGTGAGATCATAATAGCGCAAATTGTGAGACTTGCTAGAGCTAGTTGGACACTAAGTGATGTTTCGGGGGCATGGAGGGGTGCGAGAGTAGTCTTCATTCCAAGAGCAAGCGGAAACGATTATACTTCACCCAAGGAACCTAAGTTCGACTACGGGTGATACCACTTCATGTGGAACCGTCGACTCGATGTGTCCGCAGAGAAGTGTTTTATCACCTATGCTTAGGAGCTTGGTAGTGGAGCAGCTTCATCTGCTCAAGAGTCAGGCCCGCGACGTTGTAGCCTATGCAGACAATATACTGTTTGTCGTGCGCGGCCAGCATCTGGATGCGCTCTTCGGAGTATTGTAGCAAGCACTAAGAATAGTAGATTCGTAGTGTAAAAAGAATGGACTATCAGTCAATACGAGTAAAACGGACGCAGATGTATTCACCAGAAGGTATAATCGGGAAAACACGATTACATTGAATTTGGCCGGACAACAACAGGAAATAAAAAAAATCCGAATATCTATAGTTATTCTGGATAAGCAAGAAGCAAACAGTCACTCTTTGGCTCTGTAGGGGAGCCGCAGGGAAAGCTGGAGCTTGAAAGAGGAGACACTAATGTGAATCTAAACAGCGATCCTGCCACCAAGACTAACCTATGCAGCGGTGGTCTGGTAGAGCACGGTCGAACTGTCTACAATGTAAAGTCTCGACTGGAAAGGATCAGGGGACGGATTCGGAGAGACATCACTGGTGCCTCGAAGTCAACATCCACAATGTCTCTGGATGCAATAATTTGTATGAAGCCCCTCCATTTCACTGTCAAGGCCGTAGCTGTGAAGGCGGTCTGAAGATTAACTATGGTAATTGATATCAGTATCTCGGCTTCGTGCTGAGGCCGACACTGAGCATGCTCAGGGACAAAATGTATACTTGTCGCTACCTCTTTGACAAGAAGTATCGAGTTAGCCTATCTTCGAAAGTGGAACGGGTTAACGGTAAGGAGGAGGAGGAAGCTGGTTTACACATGGCTCCAGGAACACAGGAAACGCAGAAGCCGGTATATATCATATAAGGAATGAAACGGGCTTCACAATCGAGATGGGGTACTACGCCACAGTTCTACAATCTAAAATTATGGCCATGCTTCCATGCGCCTACTAGGCAAAGGAGTATAGCAAGAAAAGAAACATTCGTATCTGCTCAGACATCAGGTCTGCTATAATGGCCCTGAATGGAACAACGACTGACTACGACAGACAACGGAGTCCCACTGCTTTCAATCCGTGTACACAGCGGCATCAAGGACATCGTTATACTATAAATAATATTATTTTTATATATAAATTTTTCTGGTTTCGAGCCCGTTGTAGGTAGTTTCAATAGATTAGTCGCTGCAGATATTAACAGTTTTCTGACCAAGGAACTATTTTTTGCAAAACTATCCAATAGGTTTAGGGTTAAGCTTTCGACAAAATTATAAGGTTTGCAAGTAAGCTTACATTGTGCATAATAATTTGAACCGAACCGAGCGCAACATTTGAAATATCTTCAATTTGAATTTAATAAAAGCATTCAAAGTTGCAGGGTCTCCAGTTACTCAATAAGCTTATTAAGCATCTTATGAATTTAAATTATAAATATTAAAAAGAAAACGAGTAGACCAATTTTAAATTGTCACCATCTGGAAAGTAACTTGATAATTCCTCAAATTTTTTATACTTCCTACTGAGATCAAAATAGAGTTTTAATTAGAAGTTATAAAATATGTATATTTGTTATATAAATTTATTTAATAATATCATTATATTATTTATGCAAATTAATTAATTATAAGTTACCAAAAATTCCTATAAATTGTAGGCTTTGTCTAAAGAAATAAGGTAAATAAAATTAGATCTCGCACAACTCTTATATTTTAAAACGTATTGACTTAGAACATGCAGGTCCTCGTTTTAAAATAAAAACCCATCATCTGAATGAAAAATTTACGTGAAATAATGCCAAAAAGTTGACCCTTCTGTACAATGAGATTTTGAGGAGCAACCAAATTTCCAATCGTGTACAAAACTACGAATGTTTGCCAAAGTTTCGTGAACGTTGCAGTTTACTTTTTCAGGGCTAACCTGGAACTGAGGTATCAGGTTATTGTCTTCTTACGTATATTCTCTACGATACGATACATTCATATTATCAGGATGCTTCAATATTTCGATTGCTTCTGTATGCTGTAATGAAAAAATATTGTGTGTTTTTGAACTGACGGTTGTTTTGTAAAATAAAATGTTATATCCCATTTCGATATGCTGCTTCGCTAGTGCTGATTGTGTGAAATGTTTTAACCTGTCTTCACTCTTATTTTCCTTTATACATTAGCTTACCGCTTTCCCGGATTCTCGAATATAGACTTTGCCCAAAGACAAATTATTTTATATACTCCCGGATGACTGAGAGGTGCCTTTTCGTCTTTAGGGTTGTTTTAAAGTTTTGATATAGTGATTGCTGAAAATTCTTCTTGTTTGTTTATTGACACCTTGAATGTAGGGTAGAATGGTGACCAATTTTATCTCTCTTTCTTTAGTAGGTTGTGTTGACTTGTTTTTTTTTGCAGTTTATTTTCTTATTATAGCTATCGTTATCTGTTATGAAGACAGCAATGTTTATGAGGGCGTTAAAGACCAATTGTTTTTGAGATGGGTGGCTTTGGCTGGAGGCTTGTAGGTATCTGTATTTATAGGTAGATTTTCTGTAAACTTCAAGTCCTTTTGTGTTCCCTGATCTCTTGTAAACTAGCACATTCAAAAAAGGAGGTTCCACAGTAAACTGGATATTAGGATCTAATCGATTAGTGAAGTGACAACAGTGTCGGCAACATAACGGAACCAAAATCTCGGATTAGGCTTGAATTGGCTGTAGATTCCAGTTTTTAACTATTCCATTAAAATGTTAGCTATTACAGATGATGGATAAACGTTTCTTTTTCAGCCTACTGGCCTTAAAAAATTGACTTGCTTACATCTCCATTTTTTACAGAATTTTCTTACAACTAATTCCTTCCTTCCTCATGCATCTTTCCCACTTCATCCTTTTGCAATCCATTCGTTCTCCCACCAACATTACCTAACTAGCTTACTTCTCCCCTCTTCCAAAAGTTTCTCCTCATATATACACGCACGGCTCCCCGTTATACTCCCTAAACTCGTTCTCCCTGTCTTCCTCCTGACAATATAGTTCGCCGTATTCCTTGCTAACCCCAGTGCCCACTTTATATAACTCTCCTGTATCCTATTTTCCTCCTCACTTATCTTCCACCCCCACACCTCTACTCCGAAAAATAAGACACTTATCACTAGCGAATTAAAAAATTACATTCTCCTTACAAAATCATCTGCTAACAACATCTTCCTAGCCCCCACACTTGCCTCATCACTACATTTACCCTTCTAACTCTCTTTTTTATATTACTATCCACTCCCCCATTCCTCCGAAACAGGAAGCCCAGGTGCACAAGCTCTTTCACCTCCTGTACCACTTTGCCCTTCCACTTCCACTTCCCTCCCTTATCTCTCCCCCTCCTTTTCTGAAAAATATAACCTTCGACTTATCTGCATTTAACTCTAACCTATTTTTGTCTAAGTATCTTCTCAAACTTTTTATTATCTCCTTTAAAGCCTCTTCGCTCTTTGCTAGCAGCACTATGTCATCTGCGTATGCGAGTGACCATATCCTTACCCTCCTACCCTAACTCCTCCTACCACCTCGACTGCTAGCTTACTTTACACATCTGCGATTAAAATTGCAAACTGCGTGTGGGCTAAACCTTCAGAGATTTTCTCCCTCTCGATCAGGCCTCTCGTAACTCCCCTCTCTTTCATTGCCTCTCACAACCTCCTCCTATCCACCGAAGGAAACGCGCCTTTTAGATCTACAAAAAACTCGTACACTTTGGCACCCTTTTTGATTAGTTCTCTACCCACCACGTGCTGCAAAATGTAAATATTGTCAATGGTACTCCTTCCCTCCCTAAATTTCGCCTGCATCACCGGCAGTATGCCTTTCCCCTTAACATCCTTTCGCAGCCTATCTTCCAGCATTACCGCGTATATTTTATACTTCGTATTCATTGCCGTAATTCCTCTATAATTTTCCTGCCTTTCCCTATCCCCTTTTTTATACAGTCGTACGATCACCCTACCCCTATACACTCTTGGGAATCCCTCCCCCTGTCTGAAAATACTTTTCTCACTACCTGCTTCAGCCTCTACTTTACCTCTTGTGTGCTAAACAGCCATGCTTCGTTCTTTACCCTGTCCAGTCCTGCTGCCTTAGACCTTTTCAACTTCCTCATCTGCCTCTCTATCTCCTCGCTTTCAGCTCCTCTCTAACTACCTGCCTTGTTCTTCTAATTTACTCACCTCTCTTCCCCACCCTACGTTTTCTAAACCTATTCATGATCTTTCACACGTCCCCTCCTGTCTTAACATTTCTCAACTCCTCTTTCAGCTCTTTTTCCTTTTCCTGCTCTTTCTCCTTACACATTACCCTAAAGTCCTTCCTTGTTTCTACATACTCCTCCCTTTTCGCATTTTCTTTCTTGTCTTTCTTGTACTTCCTTTTTATTTTTCTCTTTATCTTTTTACATTCCCTATCCCACCACGGCTTCACCATTCCTTTCATATTCTTTTTAAATTCCTTTTTTTTGGACACAGCCTTTTACTTTATCTTTCAAATCCTCCCATATCTCTTCCACTGACTCCCCCTTAAAACTAACGTTTCGTAACTGCTCCTGATACTTCGCTATTGCCTCTCTTTTCCATGACACCCTCTCCTTAAACAAACCCTCTTCTCTAACGTGCCTTCCACAAACCTTCCCCTCAATCCCCAAAACTAATGGCTGATGGTCTGATTCCACCCTCCTTTCCACTACGAATTTTTCTGCCTCCTTCCACTCTTGTATATTCATTATTACATAGTCTATCACAGATACACTGACGCTGTCTGATGCCTTTTCACTGACAGTGAGAGTTTAGCTCTATTGTCTTAGACCAATTGATTTAGTCCAATTGATTAGGGACTACCACTTTGTCTTTGTTAAAGAATGGTTTTAGTTGACGCCAACAGATCTTCTGTAAAACAGAATAGTTATAAGTCGCTAGTCACAAAATAATTTTGCCTAAACGTGTTTAGAGAAAAGAAGAACAATAATTAACATCCATGCCAAGGTGAATATCTCCTTCCTTAATAAGACATTTATACTGCTTCATAAGGCAAGAAGACAAGAGATTATGCAGAGATAAGCTGTGGAACTATTTATACTGTCCAGTTTCGTAGCATCGTGGCGGAGCAATGCCTTTGATCCTAGAGCTGACAGACTGGTATCTACATAAAACTCGTTAATACTAGTGGGATCAGTTGATTCCTTTCCCCACACCTACTACACCGAGGACATGTCTGATAGGCTAGCCAAATACCCACTTTTTTAATGGCGCAGGTAGTCAGTTGAGAGACTACAGAGGAGAAAATGTTTATTTTTATCTGTGAAAGTTTTTGAAGTGCGTCATTTAGAGTCTCTGTCCCTGTACTATTCGAAATTGACGTAGCGGACAACAATAATTATTAGGATTTAAAATAAATTAACCCATAACAAGCTTCCAAGTCACTGGATTGCATGAATTGCCAAACTCTGGTGACCAGACTTAGGAATTTGGAGACTGAAACTTGCCAATATCTCGTCTCAAGAAAACCAAATCATAGCTGCGCAAAGACTCTAAAGCTTCTCATTTATTTGAAATTAAAATGGCTTTTATTCGAAGATCGTAATTTATAAAAATAATTGCTGGCTATTCGTTTCGAAAATTTTAGAATATCAGTATCACAAATCTTGATGTGACTCCAAACTTTTCTTTAAATGCTGATCTTAATATAATCTCGTGATTGTGGTGTCTGAATATCAAGTACAATAACACTTGTTCTCAATTTTTGACTACTAAAACGAAAACCCAATTTTTTCGCCTCGCAGTTGATACACTTGAAAAACAACAAAGAATTCAAACAATGTCAGGGTCCACTCTTTCAATCATGCAAATATAGCATGATTTTGGTTTGTTTCTGTTTCATAAGATAATTTTGGAATACTACAACGTTTTTCAGCCCCATTAATTGACACTCTAACGGGTAGGCTATTCACATTTATATTCCTGCTAAATAAGAAGGAAACTTTCCATTCCAGTGTGCAATGCACGCTTCGAATTCGGAAAGTGAAAATTAGACCTTGCATTTTTTGGCTTACTTTTCACGCAAAGGTTGATGAATTCATAAAATCGATGTTGAATTTATAAATGCGACTGTGTCGTCTACTTTCGCTTTTTCAATCCTGAGACCAGTTTCCAGATAGTAATAAATTCTATCGCTCTCCTTTAGAAATCAGATGGATCCATGGAATTGCCTGGGTAGCTGTTGTTCCTACTGAAACATTTCCTTCACTACTTACTTACATTGAGGCTAAATTGTAAAGATGATATTTGAATGACGAAATTGCAATTGGTGGTATTTATGGGATTCATGGAATACGTGGGATTTGCGGAATTCATGAAATTAAAAAAATCAAATGAATTCACAGGATTCATAGAAATGAAGGAATTGGCGGAATTTATAGGATTTATGGATTACGTGGGATTTGCGGAATTTACGGAATTCAAGGAATTAAAGGAATACGTACGTGAGCTGAAAAGGATTATAAAATTACAATAATTTTCTGATTACAAAAGCTATATATTCATTTTGCAAGCTTCTAAGAAAGAAAAAATATTTAAACATGCATTAATATGTGGCTTAGAAACGATTGATTCTATATTACGAGGTGAGAAGAGGTTGAGTTTTGGTAAATTTTTTATAAGTTTAGCTCTGTGAACATCACACAAGAGGCATTGCCAAAGAACGTGTTTAATGCCTTCTTCCGCTGTGTGACACTTACACGTTGGGCTGGGAATTATTTTAATTCTGACTAACGAAGCCGCTAGATTGTAATGATTTGCTCTTGTTCTTGAAATGGTGGAGATAAATTTACGATTCAACTTTTTTTCTAGCAAACCAGGGAGATTTTCTGTTGTTAAGGCATGTCTCAAAATAGGTTTTACCAGTTATATTTTGTTGACTAATCAGAATCTCATTGGTTTGCAGTTTACATTCGAAAATGAATTTTTCATGTAAATCAGTAAATAGGCAAAGCTTCAAGTCGATTTGTTCCAATCTAGTCGTATTTTTCGCTAAAAGATCTGCTATCTCGTTGCCCTGAATACCTTTATGAGCAGGAATCCAAAAAATTTTAAGAAAGGAGTTCTACATACATTCCGGCTTTTGTATATAAGAGCTACCGTCAGTGGTTCATTCAAAGCAATGCATTCAGCAGCATAGACCGAAGCAAAAAGGTTAAGTTTTTTATTGATAAATATATTAATTTCAGAAGATACACACGCAAAACCCACCTCTGAGAAAGTCTATTAGACTTTCTCAGACAGAAAGCTTCTCCGACTTTAAGGGTTAAATTAGATAAGTTATCCGCGCAAGAGTAACCTTTTCTGAAACCATATTGGCTTCCAGGGATCAATATATTTGCCTCTGCCCTTCATTGCATTCTTTTTTTAATCATTGTCTCAAATAGTTTACATCTACATGATTTTAAAAAGATTGGGCGAATTTTTTTGCTATTACTTTAGTGCTAAAATGAACATAAGATTTTTTCCACTCAGTTGAAAAACAGTTGTTTTAGTACATTAAGTTGAGATGCAAATGTTTATAGATCCAGAAAATTTACAAAAACATTCTTTTCTCTTTGCTTTAAAAGTTTTTTTTAGCTAAAGCAGTCCATGACGCCCGTCTCAAGCGTTTTAGTCTGTCACATTCAACGCCCCACCAAGGAACAAGGTTTTTATAAATGTAAGTATTGCTAGAAGCGGTCTTTCTGGGCGTCGATTCTTTTACAGCTTCAGAAACGGTGCGCATAAAAAAAATCATACTGTTCGGCAGGGTTTAAAGAATCATAACCGCAAGACAGACATTTCTCGTATTGATCTTCCAGTTTCTTTTTAAAATAATTATCAACTTTGACTTTCAAAGTTTATCTTTGTCCAATTCCACAGCTGATTTAAAATAAAGTCTTATACTGGTATTCAGTAGTTTTAATGATTATTAATTTTGATGTTTACAGTCTAAAGGATCGAGATGAAAAATTGCATGTAGCCTGCAAATACGTTAGGAATTTTTGTTATTCTAAGGAGATGATCCTTTTTAAGTAACAGAATGTCATTGAGACCATCCTATTGTAATATGAAATACCAATTTAACTTATTTCTTTCTTTTATTTTTTGTACTTCCTGCTAGGAAAATTATACTGCTGCTAATACTTATAGCCAAATTGAATTACAATTAATATTAAAACCAAAATTGTTTGAAAAAAGCTCGTAATATTATTATCCTAATTCGGATCACAACCAATATTATATTTGTAGTTTTACACGTTTTCGCGTATTAAAATCATTTTACAAATGGAAGTCGTCTAGAACTACTGTTCGAAAATTCTTTGAGATTGGGCAACCCTTGCCTAAGGGAGATTCCCAAATTTCTCGTTGGGTAAGATATTCAATCGCTTCGCTGTTCATGTTTATTTTAATACGTCTTAGAACCTCATCGCCAGCTTCAACTCTTTTTGTAAATATTCCACGAAGAGTTGTATAATTTCTCTCCAATATTGCATGGATATCACCATTGGATGTTACCAATACAGTTTGTGGTTTGGTTGGCAAGTCGTCTAGCGCGCCATATCTTCCTCTCACTTTAATTGGTTTATCGCGAGGAAAAGTGTAGGTTCGTATTTCGAATACCTTGTTTTCATTCGTATTGGGGATAAGCCGAATAAATCTGAATTTTTCACGTTCCAATCTAGATAGGTATACACAACGTGTTCGGACATGAGGAGACCTAGACCTGGCACGAGGAGGAGGTTCTACATTTATAGAAGAACTGACGGAAGCACAAGGTCTAACGAAACAAAATTATTTATGATTATGAAAAATATTTAAATAATACGCTTAAAAATATTTATAGTATGATCGGCTTAGACGTCCATTAAATATACCTTTTTGGGGAATAATGTCTGTCTGGAGAAGAAGGTTTAGAACGAGGAAAGTACGGAATAGGGGAGCCATTAGGTAAACATTCAAATTGTGCACTTAAATCTGGAACAAAAAATAAACGATAAAACTTTTATTGTGTGCTTCTGTAGCCCCCCCCCCTTCCTTTTTACTTCGTATTTTATATTTTTCACTTAATATATTACTTATTTTCCTGTAAACGATATTTTGAAAAGTTTTAAGTTACTTCATTTGGCTTTAAAACTCTTCAAAAGATTACAGTGATTATATATAGTACGAATTTCACATTAATAGGAACACTTTGTAAAGTCTATTTTTCGACTCTCATTTTGGATTCCCTTGCATAAAGTTTAAGTTGAAAGTCATGTTGTACAAACTTAAACAAAGTTTGAAATAAAATAGCAATTGGGATAGGATGTTGACTAAATCGCACAAATTCCTGTTTACGTACATAATACAGATGTATTTTTCTATATTTACCAATAGACTTGAAGGTAACCACTAAAATTAAGACAAGATTAGAAACAATTCTCATAATTTAAAATTAGAGCAAAAATGGATTAATTTATTCATGGAAAATTTTATTAGCAATGTAACTGACGAATGTGCAAGTGCTTTATTATATTCTGTAATACCTATATTATCTCTATATTATCTCTCAGAGATTATTCACCTTAATATTTTTCTTATCACGCATTTACATTTCATTAGTTAAAACTGATATCACTACATTTACACAATATAATGGGCTTGAAAAAATCCATCGTTTGCATGACACATTTATATTGGTGATTGTTAAAATTGGCGCATTTTAGATACTGAGATTTTTGAAAACACGCAACCTCCAACCCGCTCTCAATATGAAATATTTAAATAAGAATAAGACAAGAGTCTGTGTAAATATAAAAATAAGAAATCAAGAAATTTGTTGCAATTGATATGAATTTTAGGCCTGCTAAAATTAAAAGGTCAATCCATTGGTATCTTTCATTTGCTTATTGTTCAAATGTTACAGTTAAACATTTTATTTAACCTGGGTTGTTTTTGAATACATTTAAATTTGTTAAATTGAACGTACTTCTTCACGATTAAAAGAAAAACTGCGTTTCTTTTCAAAAAATATTTTAAAGCTGATGTTTATATTTATTTTAGGCGAGCTATTTTTAGTTTTTTAGGAAAGCGAGGAGGCTGGATTTGTTTGCAGTATGATACACTAACCAAAATGTAGCGTACATCCTATAATTAAGCCTCGAGTACAGTCGTTAATGACCATATCAGTTGCTGCTACAGTAAACTAGATAATACTTTACATTGAAAAATTAATTTTGCTTTCATTATTAGGCAATCGAAATCAGAATCACATGAGGGGCATCATTCCTGAACTGCCCCAACTTTGAAAGACATGTCTTCCGATTGCCTTCAAATTTTCAGAATTTGTTTGCCAACATGATGATAGTATACTCACTAATTTACAGACTTTTACTATCACCCCTCCTCGAACGACAGGGGATGAAATTTGCATCCCCTAAACAAACCGGATATTTTAAATGGGCATAACTCATTGGCAAGCAAAAATCTGTGTCCTCGTTTATCTCTTCCTCTACATTAATACCAGGATCTTCTATAACTCTGGATGGCTGTAAATTGAGAGTTCTACATTCTTTTCTACAAGCAGCAGGTATTTTACTGCTTTTCGGCAAATCAGGAACCACTAATTGCTGATTTTCCGTTATAAGCCTCAGATCAATTCCTCTTACATGTTACTCCTTACGGAAAGGATTTGTACACCTAATGCAAGAACTTTGCATCAAAGACATGGTCAGCGCTAGGTTGCCATCAGAAATGTCTTTAGCGATCTGTCTTTGCTTCAAAACCAGCGATTCGCAAAAACACTTGAAAACGAACTGACAACCTGAACTAAATAAAAAAAGACCAAAGAGAAGAAGGCTAAGTAATTTCTAAATTAATACAACTAAGAAACAAAAACGAAACGCAGGAATTTAGAGGAAACACACACAGAAAAATTCTAAACACTACACGTTGGCTGCTTTTACCTTTTAGGAGACTGAAGTCAAAGTAGAGTAACGCAGAGTAGGGTTTTGCTTGAAGCCAAGAAACAAATGACATTCTATGTGCTTGCCTTTTGTTTCTTGGCACAATATGAGAAACAAATGAAAATCTATGTACGTCGACTTCATTTGTTTTTCGACTATACACAAATCCTATACCCCATGGTAAGTTACGCTGCATGATTCTTATTTTAAACATTGTCTATCGTTTAGATTTTTTCAATGGGCAAGCGAAAACAACGGAACAAAAAAGCTAATAAAAGCTGCCAAAAAAAGGATCCAGAAAAATTTTCGACGCGAAATAGGGCTCATAATCGATGCTCATATGCATGAAGCAGGCAATTCAAATTACATAAAAACTGCAAGAAGATTTTTCCGGGCCCTGAACTAACAGAAAGGATAACCGGTGTTGATTGTCGCCTGATAGAACGATTCAGCATAATTTTGCAGGTTGTTTCATGTGGACGAAAAATCGATGGAGTTAAATTTAAATTGTACGCGTTTCAAAGTGCACAGCTCTGTGTATATGTGTACAGATGGTTCTACATATCATCAACTGTGCACACTGACCTTACTCATAAATTACTGATCTCATCTGATGTTTTCATCCTGTTGTCTTACCTAAGAACAAATTGAAAAAAGATTTCTACTATCCTTGACTCAGAGGCTCTTCAGCTCCTAGTTGCAGATTAAGTTTAGATTAAATTCTTACTCACTTTGGAATTTGTTAGCTTTTAGCTTATATGGATTATGTAGTTGTTATTAATATTTTTCAGTACCTTAAATATTTTAAAATAAAAATTTATCAGGGTATAACTCTCCCTCGGAATCATACTTGAATTATAGCGAAATGAGCGAATAAATCATTAAACAAAAGAAATATGAACCAATTTACGCTCGTGAATCCACCTTATGACGGACTTACGAAATATTTTACAACAATTACCGAAATATATTATTTCGAAAGAACGGAACCGGCGGGAGACCTGAAAGAAAAATTGTCGAACTGACAGAAAAAGGAATTTCCGGTCTAACGGTCCCAATCTTACCCCTTTATGTGTTGAACACATGCAAGCTTTTGCTTTTCGCAAAACATTAATCTAAAAACGCATTGAACAAATTTGAGACTACTTGTCGGATTCTATGGTAACTGGGCGCGATCTCCCTTATTTTTTTAATTCCACGACCCGCGCTCGAATTTGCAATTTTCCTGATCTTATCAGTATCTACTCAGTATAGCAACAGAAGAAAAACCCGACATTTCACCGGAGAAAGCTACGGATTCCATAACAAAAAAAGAGCAAGAACCACACAGAGGGGAATCACTTTGGAGCCAGTTCAAGTCCGTGGATAGATCCATCATTTTATATAGAATTATTGCCTAAATTATTCTTCGAAAATAAACTAGACATACCTCCATCATCTACAGTTATTTTTTTCTTTTTATCTATAAATTATAATTTGGCGTATTGCCAACATAGAACTTTGCTAGTCGTAAAGAAGAACGAGAGAGACTTTCCCCAATCCAGTCGACTAATAAAAAAGTTGGTATCTAAGCTTGGTGTTAGGCGTGAACCCACCACACGAGTCTCCATTGAACACTCGACGCCTGACATCGTTCTCCGAGACTTCGAAAAACGAAGTAAATTCGTGATCGAATTCTCGGCTCCGGTCGACAAAAACATCGCAGCAAGGAAGAAGGAAAATGACAAGAGGTATCAATCAATTTAATGTACAGAATGTTTTAAAATAAAACGAAGAATCCAACTAAAAAATTTGGATAACACACCATAGAATGCTCCTATTGTAATTTAAAAAGAGATCCTCTTAATAAAAAAATTCTTTTGTCTTCTTTATTTTTATTATTATTAATTTACGCTGAACAAACATTTATAGTTAATAATAAAATTTTCTTAACAAAAACGTTAAAACATAAATTTTTACTTTATATTTGCCGCTCGCTTAATTGCATCAATCGAACATGACAGCATCGGAGTCCCACTGCTCCTTGAAGTGAGCTTGCCATTGTGCTTGTTCACGTGTGCTTTCCACTTCGTGTAAACTACTGGAACATCGTAATTCATTTATAGCGTTAGGCCATTTGGGCACAAGGAGTTCATTCAATGCTCCTGTTTGGCGCCACGTCCCTTATGCTCCTACCTGCGGCGCAGCGTCAATTCTCGGCAGGCATGTGACCGGGGGTTTTATGTGCTAGTTTTACTATATTTATCTGCATGGTATTTATTTCTTATGTATTACTACTTTTGTTAAAATGCAATAATTACGATCTTTGGATGGATGTAGTACTTGAGATTGTCAGATTCCGAATTTTTAATTAGCAAATCATTCATGACAAAATTAAAGCTTTATCGGTTGTAAAATTTCAATCTTTTGCAGATTTTGACTTTTTGGTCCTAGTCCACCTACCTAATACCTGAAAATGATAAGCCCTGCGGGCGAAGTCCATATTTTGTAAAGGTCGCAATTAATTTTTACCGTAGAAAATATTAACACCATTGATCAAAAATATAATTTTTGTTAGAAAAAATTCTGTTCATTTATCAGGACTTAAATTTTTCGTCTTGAGACAAGCTAGCCTTAAATAGTCTTAAGACTCACAATAACACTTCGAGTCTTAAGACAATTCCATCTTTAATTACTAAAAGTCAATTACAATTAAAACTAAAATTCCGTGAAATTTGATGTAGATTTTTTATTTTCTACTTCAATTTATAATTATTATTCAAATTGTACAGTGTGTTATGTATAGGTATGTATTTTAATTTTATGATGCAATCCAAATCTGAATTACGTTGAGAGGTCGAGTAGCGCAATCTTTTTACTATATTATTCCAGTAACACCATGAATCTCATTCAAATATCTTCCTTTTACGTCATCTTTAGAACTCCTAGCTTCGGAAGGTGCTGATGCGTTGTGTTCTGAGGTTTTCTGAAAATTTATAATTAAATAAATGCTAAAATTCAAGCATAGGATGTCATATTTAAATACAAGTAGCCTATAACTTATAGTTTTAGATTTTCATGCAAATAAGAATTATCTTACGGATTAAATTCAACTGCAAGTATTCTATCAAAATTTAACCAGATTGGACGATTATTACTTAAAGGAGTTTCCGCGATTTCGTCTAGAGTCGTATCTTTAACCGCTTCGCTGTTCATGTTTATTTATACCTGTTTTGCTAAGCCACCTCTTTTTGCATATATTTCACGAAGACATGTACAATTGCCCTCAAATATTGCAAAGATATCACTATTAGACGTTGATAATGCATTTTGTTCTTCGGTTGGCATGAACCCAAGAACTTGACGTTTTCCTCTCGATTTAAGTCGTTTATCGCGAGGAAAAATATACCTTTTAATTTCGAATTGCCAGTTCGGATTTGCGTCGAGAATTATCCGAAAAAATCGAATTCTTTCAGGGTACAGTTCAGATATGTACCCATAACGTAGTCTGGCAGGAGGAGACCAGGACCTGGTTTGAACAGAAGGCTCGGCAGGATGAGAAGATCCGAACTTAAAATGGAGAGAAAGCTTGTTAGGAGAAGTCCTGTCTGAAAAATCTGAAGAAGACAGTGTGGCAGGGGCAAGAGATCGAAAAACACCAGGAATAGGGGAGGAACAGTACCACCAAGTGGACCCCGCTGGTAATGCTTTCAGGCTCATTCGTGGGCCTGCAAGTAGCTAATCTCTTATCCTCTCGATGCGTCTGGGTCTTCTTTGTTCGAGCTAGCTCGATATTAAGGGCGTTGATACGCGCAGCCTTATGGAGCAAACGAACAATTGTTATAAGCCCATAGAAAAATTATATTGGCAAAATTTGTTCGCTTGCTTTATAAAGCTACGCGTATCAACGCCCTCAATCTGAAGCTAGATCGAACCAAGAAGATTTAGACGCCCTTCGAGCAAGCACCTCAGCCATTTAAATGCACAAACAGGTACATGGAAATGTTACCAGCGGGGTCCTCTTTGAGGTTGTTTCTTCTAGTGTCTGCTCACTCGTTCCAAAGGCTCATTGTGCCAACAGAGCAGGCAAAAGCCACTACGTCTTTACTTTTTAAGGCGTGGTAATTACTTACGCGCCTCCATCAGGGGCTCCATTAGGTAAAAAATCAAACTGTAAACTGATACCTGCAACAAAAAACAGAAGATAAATTCTCGTTTTGCTTTGCATGAAACTTTAAGAATGTTTAGTGTTATAGGTGATGGCTTTATTCAATGTTCTCTTTGGATCCCATCGAGAATACAGATTTTTAAATACTTTGTCAAAACTTCGAAAACAGTTAGAATTTTATAAAAAAATGCAAGGTAATTCGCAGTATTTTAAATTAAATGTATAAAGTGGCAGTCGCAGCGTCACAGGCACATAATTTCAGGATAATGTGGCATACTTCAAGTCATCACCCCTAATTTATACAGGTGAGAATGTTCCATATGGTACTAATTTTTTATCCATAGAGAGACTTTTCAAATTAATTTCTTTTTAACACATATTTTTTATTCCCCGTAATAAGTTCAGATTAAGTTCTTATTTACTTTAAATAACCTTAAATGAAGTTTCAACAAAAATAGCAGTTGGGATAGACTGAGCACTCAATTGAAAAAAATTTTGATTTGCGCATAGCTTAAAATACTTACCTAAAATTACAGACATATGGTATTATCATATTTACCAACAAAATTAAAGATAACCGTTAAAAATAGGACGATAGCATATGTAATCCTGATCTTCATAATTAAATTAAAAGCTGACTGATGTATAATTAAAGATATTGATTAAGAGTGTAACTCATGAATATCCTAGTCCCTCGTTAGATTGTTTAATGCATATATAGTAGAGGTGTTATCTCACAGATTATATTCGTCTGAATTGTCTTTATTAGGTATTTACATTTTATTAGAGAGCCAGTTCCATGAAATGAAATTTACTTTTACTTTTTAGAAAAATCCATCTTTGAAATAACAAATTTATATATTTTAATGTCAAAAAATTAAACGTTCCTTCAAATTTGTTTGTACCTCGAATATTTTTGTAGGCAAATCAAATTTTTTATTTTGTAAAAAGTATTTTCGAAGTATAAAACCATCATTCAAAAAAATCATGGCCGAACGCAGACTACGATAAAAATTTAAATGGTACAAAAGTTGATGTAGATATTTCATTATTTATTTTAACCTATAATTGTCAACTACATGTTATAGAATTTTACATTCAAGAATAGGTTTAACTAGAGCAAGTAGGTAGTTGAAATCAGAACCACGTAATTACATTGTCTATCGTGCTACTTTTTCAGGTTTTAGACAATTTCAATTACTTGTAACATTTTCATCCCACGTTTGATCACCAGCAATATTATATTCATAGTTTTCTATTTTTATTCAAAATAAAATTATCTTATTTCCCGTACTATTCTACAAGTATTATATCAAAATTCATCGAGATTGGATAGCTGCTGCCCAATGGAGCATCCGCCATTTCTTCGAGAGTCATAGCTTCAACCGCGCCACTCTCTATGTTCATTTTCACACGTTTCTCAAACACCATTTTATGGTTATATATTTTTGTATACATTCCACGAAGGTGTGTGTAATTGCCCTCGATTATTGCAAAGATATCACCATTATACGATGATAATACAGTTTGTTCTTCGTATGGTATGGGCCGACGGACATTCTTCTTTCCTATCAATAGGATAGGCTTATCACGAGGAAAAGTGTACTTTTGAATTTTGAATTGCCGGTTAGGATTCGATTTTGGAATAAGCCGAACAAATCTAAGCCTTTCAGGTAGCAACGTGGGTATGTATACAAAACGTTGATTGGCAGGAGGAGACCTGGTCCTGGCACGAAGACTAGGCTTGGCTGGATGCGGCGACCTGGGCTTGGCCCGAAGGAGAGCCTCAGCAGGATAAGAAGATTGTACTGGAGAACTTAAAAAATGAGACGTGGAAGCTGCAGGAAACTTTTCATCGGAATCATGTCTTTTAGAAGAATGAGCATTTCTGGAACGAGGAACGCCAGGAATAGGAGCACCATTAGGTAAAAAGTCAAACTGTAAACTAAAATCTGGAACAAAAAACAGAGGATCATATTATCGTTGCATATTTCAATAAAAACATAGAATAAGTGTGTTTCTTCTCAAATACTTTTAGAAGTGTTGCTAAAAATTACAAGATCATAAAAGAAAATGAGTTTTGTAAGCAGTTAGCATTTTTTTAAGTATTGTGCTTTGAAATGTTTCTATAAAATGGATAGAGTGACGATCGCAGCTCCACAGACACGCTATTTTACAATGCCGTGGCATACCCCTAGTCTTTACAAGCTAAAATGTTCCATATGTTCCGGATTTCCTATCATTAGGGACACTTTTTAAATTTAATTGTTTTTAGCTCACACATTCTGGATTCCCCTGAAATAAATTCAGACTTAATTCTCACCCATTTCGGACAACCTGAAATAACGTTTCAAAGAAAAAAGCAACGTGTATAAAATGCAGATTGAATCACAAGAATTCTGATTTTCGTATAACTTAAAAATGAATTTTACATTAGAGATATATTCTTACATTATCATATTTACCTATAGAGTTCAGTAAAACCGCCAGGCACAAGACGAGAGAAGGTGCAATCCTCATATTTTCGAATAAAAGAAAAAACTGATTGATGTAGAATTGAAGAATTTTAGTTTATGGTATCCTTCTCATCTATTTACTTTTCATTAGTATCAAGTTTATTCAATTAAATATATTAAGATAGTACTATCATAACTCACCGAAACTTGAGAATAATCTCTGAATAAACACTTAATTCCTTCTTGTATTACCACATAATGAAGAAATATTTTTTCTCCATAAATAGCATCCGACACTTTTGTCCAAGGCTGCACATACGCTCTACTTTGGATATCAGCACAGTTTCAGCGATGGCTTGCACTGGTATTGCTCTTAAATCTAACAGCGCCATACGTAAACAGCGTGGGCCCTGTAAACCATTTCCAATTTTATGCATTATAATACTTGCAGGAATTGTGAATTGACATCACAAGTTTAAATATAATTGAGCGACATTCGACAGGTATATGTCATCTGTACAATTAATTTATCCGCCTTTAATAGGTGTGGCATCAATTTCTGGAAATGATGATGATTCTGCCTGATGACTTCTGTGTTCTCTATCACCTTCCAGCATATTTCAAGTGTTAGTTAGAAGCTTCTAAAGTGTCCCCTAAGGGTTTACATTTTTCTTGCACCTTCTTCCTATTCCTTAACACACCTCCCACACACTTACTTG
>JAAAKG020021253.1:0-20287 GCA_010014905.2 Druon quercuslanigerum | reverse complement strand
ATAAATAAAAATAAACTTACAAACAAAAAGAACAATATTCTTCCAAAAAATTCGAAATTGCAACTAAATACATGAATTTTCAGCCTATACTTGAATTTTCAACTAAAAAGATAATGTTTCAACAAAAAATGAAATAGTCTCATTTTCAGCTGAAAAATAATTATCAACCCCTTAACATCAAACGTTTAACAAAATATTTAAATTTCCAGGCAAAAAATTAAATTTGCAGACAAATAATTTATTTTTCTACCGAAAACAGAAATTCAAAATTTTAAGACAAAAAGAATTTTTTTGCAACAAAGTAGATTAATTTTCAACGAAACCTGGTTAGTTTATTAGTTTAAAAAAATAAATTTACATCCAAAAACTTTTTAGCAAAATAGGTTAATTTCCAAAAAAGTACATGAACTTTCAAACATATTATACAAAAAAAAAGAAGTTTTTTTGTGACAAAAAAGATTAATTTTTTGCCGAGAAAGGTAAATTTTCCAGCGGCAAAAAAAAAGATTTTGTACAAAATTGTTAAATTTTCAAATTAAAAAATTTCAACTAAAAAAATTTAACAAAAATAAAACAATTATATTTTCATCAAAAAGAAAATGTTTTTTTTAACAAAAAAATCAGGTTTTTAACAAATGAATTAAATTATCAACCAAAAAATCAATTTTCAAACGAGAATAATAATTTTCTATATTAAAAATAATGATGGATAAATTTTCAACTGCAAAATATTTTGCAAAAAACCACCGAATTTATAACATTAGAGTTAAATTTTTAAACTTATCTTAAGATAATGAGATATTTCTTCCTGAAATTAATTTTGTTGAATTAATTTTGTCCAATTGCAATTTTTTTCAATTATAATCACATGCAATTAAATAAATATTCTCAGTTTGTTTTTTTAAGTATATAATTATATAATTATTATAAGATTTTTAAGATAATTAAAAAAAGATTTTCGAATGTTTCAGATGTGTCAAGAAAGATTTTAAAGAAATTTTTTTATTTTATAGGATTTAAAAAATATTATAAAAATTTCTTATCTTTTTAAAACGTTTTAAATTCTTCAAGATATTGGTATCTGTCTAGAGTTTCAATGAAGAATTTTGAAAATCGTTCAAAATGTAAAAAAAATTTCAAAATGTAAAAAAAAATGTAAAAACACTTTTATCAAGATGGGCAGGTATGTATGAATAAGGATTAGTTTTTTGGGACGCATATTATGTGAAATCAGGGAAAAAATCTCCCCTCATCGTTAATCTCATTAAAGTTATTTTGAAAGCGTTTCCATAAATGGCATAAGATAAAGTAATTTAGAGAGAAGGTCCTTTCTAAATTATTTTATTTTCGAAATAATTAAAATTAAAAAACCACTTTTTCCAATCCACCGTGCTCTATAAATTATCATTGAATTCAGAAAATGTCGGTAAATCCAGTTTTCTTAATTTAGACCATTTTCTCGAGAACAAAAATATTGTCTTAGATTAACAAATATTAAATCATCTGTTTTTGTACGAAATTATCTTCATTAAATATTAGTTCTTCTGTGTTGGGTTTTAAATGTTTAAGGTGGTAAAGGCATTGCCTAATTGCAAGTACACACTACTGAAAGAGATTATTTGATCTTTAATAAACCAGAAAGCAGAGAAATTTCTGGAAAATTTAGAAGGTCAAATCAGATAGCAACTGGTACATAAACTCAAAAATTTCAAAGAACATTCATTATGCATTAAAATTTGTAACAAAATTCTTAATAAGTGAATTTTCTATTATTCCATGAAAATGGTATCTATAATTGGAATCCTCGTTTTAATTTTGGCAATTCTTCCTAAACCTGGTGGCAAGTTTACTAATATATCCATAATTCAGAACTCATTTTCAATTATATATTTATTTCCTATTTCAACTCATTAATATTAAGTCAGCGGAAATTTAGGAAGATTTTTCGGGCAATTAGAGAGGTAGAGAACATTTGAGATAATAAACGATTTTGTAATAATTACTACTTATTATTTCTCTTTGCAGAATTAATGATGCGCATAAAATGCTGTATGGGATTACCAGTCCCTCTTGAGGAAATTTATATCCATCGTTACCAACCTTTTAAAAATCAACATGATTTTGTTGAATTAAAGCAAGGAAAGCACCAGGTGGTTGTAGACGATGATAGAAAATACGTCATTGGATATGCGGAAAGAATACCGGCGCCAGAGGGATCATATCGTATTTTGGCACCATTCACCGCGCCTTCACCTGATCGATCATTGAAGGAAGAAAAAGTTAAATTGATCATTAATGGAAAATATGCTCGACGATCCGTAAAAATAGAAGAAGGTGACATTCTAAATGATTTATTCTTCAAAAGCATCGAAAAAATGCCATCAAAAAATATAGTAACTGTTAAAGCTGTGCCAATTCCCGTCCTTCCCTGATTTTATTTCCTCAGATAAAAATGATTGTTACTAATTTATGGGAAATTAAATTATATTCTCTACCCAGAAAAGGTTTTCTGCAGTTTTTCTTTCCCTTCTTCCTTCTCGTCTTCTCCATCTTAACCAACACCACCTTTGCCCATGCTACAGCCCTTTTGTTCTGAGTGTCCTGCAACAATACCACCATGCAATACCCACTCTTTTCTTCCTCTTCACACTCCTCCAACCTTTAGAGCATATACACTGGGAGTAAGCTAGTCAATGTGAGAGTTGGTGGCAAAGTGAGGGAGAAAGACTATGAGTTAGTGGAAGAAGCTGTCCCTCTAGCACATCAACCTGATTTGTAGTTTGCCGCTTCTTGACCAATCACGTTTTTTGCGCGACAAAAATAGTTCATTCCCCAGTATTGCTTTCTCTCTCATTCCGAATCGCCACACCGGCCACAACATTTTTACACGCAAGGCTCACTCCAGGTGTATATGCTCCAAGCCTCCAACGAGTGCTTGACTTTTGCATCCCCCTTTCCGCACAATTCACACATCCTTTTCTCTCTAGAAATCCAGAAACTATTATAATTCCCCATGAATTTACATTTCATAGTGGCTATAAGTTCCTGTCTTCCTTTATATCCTTTTTACCACAAATAATGCACTCTCTTATTTAGCATAATCCACACATAGTTCTAGCTAAACCTTGATTCCCTTATTCCCTTCTGCCCTCTCTCTCGCCATACCATTCTTTTTATACATCTCATATACCTTCATTCGTTTCTTGTATATTCTTCTCACCTCATTCATCTTCAATCCGTTCCTTCTAAAATACCTTTCCCTTTACGCCTTCATCTTCCCACCCCTACGTCTCTATACTTTCTCCCACACACACTCCCATCCAGCCTACTTCCCCCTCTCGATATTTACACTCTCGACTCCCCGTTATAATTCCTATTCTTGTTTTTCCTTTATCCCTCCTAACAATATATTTAGGCCTATTCCTTGCGAACCTCAGTGTACACTTTACATACCTCTTATGTATCCTATTAACCTCTTCATTTACCTCTCACCTTTACACCTTCACCCCATAAGATAAGACACGAATCACTAGCGAATTAGACAATTTTATTCTCCTTTAAAAATAATCTTCAGACAACCTCTTTCCTAGTTCCCACACCTACCGCATCACCACAGTTGCCCTTCTCACTCTCTCTTTTATATGACTATCTACTTGCCGATTAATCCTAAATATAAAGCCCAGTTACATAAACCCTTTCACTCCTTGTAACGCCTTTCCTTTCTACTTTTACTTCCCTCCCTTACCCCCTATCTCCTATCCTAAACACCATAACATTGAACCTTTAGAGCATTTTCAAACTTTGCTAGAAGCAATTTGTCGTCTGGATAGGCAAGGGACCATATCCTAACTTCTGCTACCCTAAATTCCCCTACCCCTTCAAACGCTAGCCTACTTTCAATTTTCACAATTAAATTTTTAAAAAGCGTTAAGCTAAGAGGGTACCCTCTTTAGCTACATCTCTTTTCTTCCTTTGCCCTATACATCCTTCCGCCGCGTATCCGCCAACACTATCGCGAATACTTTGTACGCTGTATTTATTAGCGTAATGCCTTAATAATTTTCCTGCCTTTCCCTATACCCTTTTTTATACAGTGATACGATCAACCCCTCTCTCTACACTTTTGGGAAGCTTTCCCGTCATTATACTCTTTTCACTACCCTATTCAGCCTTTTCCTTACCTCTTGTTTTCCAAACTGCCACGCGCTTCTTCTCTACCTCATTTAGCCCTACTGCTTTAGACCTTTTTAACTGCTGCCCTCCTCGTCATTCATCTCACCTTAATCTACCCTCGTTCTCTTAATCCCCCCATCACTCTTTCGTCTATCTGATCTGTACCTATTAATTATCTTCCACAATTTTTCCTGCTCTTCCTTATTACACATCAACCTAAAATCCTACCTCATTTCAACGTACTTCTCTCTTTTTGAAGTTCCTTTCTTCTAGTTCCTGTACTTCCTTTTCACTTTTCTTTTTATCTTTTTACAATCCCTACCCAACCACGTCTTTACCATTCCTGTATTCTTCTTTCTAAATACCTTCTTTTACACACACCCTTTTACTTTGTCTTTCAAATCCTCCCATATCTTTTCTACCAACGCCCCTTCAATACTTTCTTTTTCCAACTGACCTTAATACTTCTATATTACCTCCTTTGGCCATGTCACCCTCTCCTCTAACGACCTTTCTCCCCCACCATGTGTTGCGCTATCCACTCCTTTTATCCACAAACTTCATGGCTGATAATCCGATTTCTCCCTCCGTTCCATTACGAATTTCTCCGTCTCCTGCCACCGTTGCATATTCTTGATCACATAGCCTATGACCGATACCACCATTTTACTTACATAGTGTACTCTTTCTAATCGTCTGCTGTTGTGATGCCTCTCCTTATTTATTACTTTATCCTTCGCTTTCCTTTCGAAGTTTTCCCCATTTCTGTAAAGGCCTTGCTTCCCTCCCCACCCCAAAATTCTCGCAGTAAAACATTTTCCCCTAGTACTGCTATACCATCCTCTCTCTCTCTCTCTCTCTCTCTCTCTCTCTCTCTCTCTTTCTCTCTCTCCTAGTATTTCTTCCACCCTTTCTTCAATACTTTCCAAACCATCCTTATTGTACGCAGTCACAAACTTACAATTTACCCTTCCTATTTTTAATGCCCTAATTTGCACTATCGATTCTTATCCTTTCCATGAACTTCTTCCACTGAACCATCCCTAACCCCTTTTAGAATTCCCCCGTTAGCTTTTCCTTTCCTCTCTACTCTGACGGCCACCTAAATCGTCAGCGTACACTCCCTGGTAACTTTGGCTTTCTTATATCCTACTTCTTTCCCTTTACCCACATCTTTACCAGTCCCATCACATCAAATGCATGGATACACCTTCAAGAATCCTTAGACAGTTTGCTGTTGTGGCCTCTTGGAAATTTCCGCTTTGACGAATTCACTAGCTGCACTTCCAGTACCCTCACTGACCACCGTCCGCTCTTCTGTCGGTATCTGGGGCCTCTCCATACAAAAAGTACATTCTACAACCTACAGATCTCTCTCAAGACTGTGCCACTTACTGCCCGGATGTTTCCGTTTATTTCCTATATTCACCCCTCAAAGCCCCTGCAGACACCCTTCTTTCTCCCTTTCTCTCCCCTAATATCACCTAGCACTAACCGAGCCACCATTGGCCTCCTTGGACACCTCTTGCCCATAAACTACTTCGATATCTTGCCAACCTAGCCTCACTTTCCCTATTTAGCCACCAACATGCATGTCCAAACTATTTATATTAGGAGATCTCGTTTGTTACAAAGACAGCTCCTACATCTGCAGACTTCACTTTCAGACTAGTCTGGAGTTATCTGCAAGATATTCTTAAGGTTGTCGATAAAACTTGGGCCAGTCTGATCTAGCTCCCAACTATGAAGATACTAAAGGTAATCAGAAAATAAATGCACTGGCCAAGATGGGAGTTATACATCGACAACTTGGCCCTAAACTCTCCTGTGATATCTAACACCCATTAGCGAAAGATGCCCTTCTTAAATGGCTCTCGGTGGAGTATTTGACATATTGAAAGGGAACCAAATGAGTTGTGTATTTTAGGAATTTCTGATCTGGTCCATCTTCTAAGAAGACTAGTAAATTCGCAAACATAAAAAAGATAAATTAATATCCTTGTAGTGATGCTAACTGATACGTGTTGGTTTAGAAAACGCTTGACTAACAGAAGGATTCTAGACAACTCTTTTTCTCGAAAGTGATATTTTCCTCAGGTTGCAGCTTATCACATAATTTTTGAATGTGATGCATGTGCATACTCCTAAAACAAATACCTGTAGGATTATTTTCTCAAACCAGATTACTCTGATAAAATTTTTTGCTAATCAGTGTATGGCTTAATTGTAAGTACTGATATTTAATATTTGTAGGTTGTATCGTATTTCTTCCAAAAAAAGAATTTTTTTCCGATTTCACGTCAACTTCAATCTTAAGTAGTCTTTTTGTCAAGAAAAATCTATTTTTGTGATATCATTGTTTTAACCAAAAGTGCATTTTACTGTCTGGCATATGACATCGTTTTTTCGATGACTACTACTGCGCCATAGAACAAGAAATTTTAGCGCGGAAATATTTAGTTACGCTATGAAAATAATTCAAAATCAACGTAATGTATCTTGATGTAAAAATTGTCTGATTCAGATTTATTAAAAATTTTTTTAAATTAAATCTAGAACTTATCCTATTTAAAAGGCAAAATAAAAATTACTTAATCGTTAGGTTATTTGATAAAATTGACAAAAAAGCCCTAACAATTATTTAAAATAATAAAATGTGCAAATAATGCGTACAATTGCTATTCATTTTTTAAATTAAACAATTTATTAAATATCATTTAATAAAAGCATGACAACTAGAATTTTAATAAAGCCTGAAATGACATTTTAAGTTCACTTGTAATTATTTAAAAATTGTCGACAATTGTATGATTACTAATTGACCTGTTAAAGTGTTTGAAATTAAACTATTTTAGGCTAAATTGAAAGAAAAAAATTTATTCAGCATCTTGAAGCATCATGAATGTTTTCATAAAAATTTTGCCATTAAGACGCCATTTTTAAAATATTAAAAGAAAAAATCGATCTTTAAACAGTGGATTTTTAAAGTTTAGACATTTATTTCACCTTTCAGTGGGATTAGAATAATTGCAGACTCGAAAAACTTTGAAAAATATATCACAAAAAAGATAGGCATGAAAAATCACGTCTTTTTTTTGTTTAAACTGCATTTTGGATTAATAAGTAAAGTTTTTGAGAAATTTCATTAGCACCATCGAAAAGAGGAGATCCTAAGCAATAAAAATATATGTATCTTAATGTTTTCTAGTGTCGAACAGTTTTAATTCTTGGCCTTCGAAGAGCAGTGTAGCGGTCGTGGAGTTTTGGTAGTTTAAGGGTTAAGGAAAAAGCACCTGACCGGCAATCGAAAGTTCTGTGGTTCGATTCACAGCAGACCGTAGAAGATCTTTTTTTAGAAAAAATTTAGATAACATTTTTTTAATTCATAGCTCTATCTAGTTTGCAAAGACGTTAAAAATGTTTTGTTTATCTCTGCGGATAATACGGATTCCTTGAAAATTGACTTTGAACACTTTAAAAATTATGCGTTCCTTTTTGTAAAAGAATTTTTCTTTCGATCGCGTACAAATTATTAATATCCTTAAAACGTACTTAAACCGAATTTGAAAACTCGAAAACATGTGCAAAGTGCCAATCAGATTTGTGTGTGCCATAATTGCTTGGGCAATATAAAGTTTTACCTTAATTGGCTTGAGAAGATTAAGTACTTCCTTGCTTAGCTAAACAATCCCAAGTTTTGGCTAAACTTGATGGCCGATAAAAAGTCTTGCCTTTATTGGCTGGGAAATCCAAAGGCTTGTTATAATTGTTTGGGCAATATAAAGCCTTACCTTAATTGGCTTGAGAATATTAAGTACTTCCTTGCTTAGCTAAACAATCTCAAGTCTTGGCTAAACTTGATGGACGATTTAAAGTCTTGCCTTTATTGGTTGAGAAATCAAAAGGCTTGCCATAATTGCTTGGGCAATCTAAAGTCTTGCTCTAATTGGCTTAAGAAGATTAGGTACTTTCTTGCTTAGCTGAACAATCCCAAGTCTTGCCTAAACTGGCTGGACGATTCAAAGTCTTGCCTTGCATGGCTGGCCGACAAAAAGTCTTGCCTTTATTGGTTGGGAAATCCAAAGGCTTGCCATAATTGCTTGGGCAATCTAAAGTCTTGCCTTGCCTGGCAGGACGATTTAAAGTTTTGCCTTGCCTGGCTGGCCGACAAAAAGTCTTGCCTTTATTGGTTGGGAAATTCAAAGGCTTGCCATAATTGCTTGGGCAATATAAAGTCTTACCTTAATTGGCTTGAGAATATTAAGTACTTCCTTGCTTAGCTAAACAATCCCAAGTCTTGGCTAAACTTGATGGACGATTTAAAGTCTTGCCTTTATTGGTTGAGAAATCAAAAGGCTTGCCATAATTGCTTGGGCAATCTAAAGTCTTGCTCTAATTGGCTTAAGAAGATTAGGTACTTTCTTGCTTAGCTGAACAATCCCAAGTCTTGCCTAAACTGGCTGGACGATTCAAAGTCTTGCCTTGCATGGCTGGCCGACAAAAAGTCTTGCCTTTATTGGTTGGGAAATCCAAAGGCTTGCCATAATTGCTTGGGCAATCTAAAGTCTTCCTTAATTGTGGATTAGTCTCCTTATGATTTAGCAGGGGCGATTTCTGGAGGTTAAGTGGATTAGCAGGTAGTTGAGTTAGCCCACTTGTGGCATGGAATTTAATTATTCAAAGAAAAATATGCGACTAAAGTTATTGTTCCCAGAGTCAGGTGGATTAGCATGCTATTGGTTTGTTAGGGGTGGTTTTCTACCCGGGGGAAGCGGCATTCAAAAAAATAAAAAGACACGGTTACATAACACAACATAACCTCAAAAACATCTAAAACGCGTCTTTTGCACATTTAGGTTAAAATATATTGAAAACTTGATGTATAGGAGCAATTTTGAGATCCGATTCGGACTCAGCGTATCAAAATCCTTCGGAAATGTTTGGTCTGCTTTCTGGATTCAAATTTTGTCGGCCTATGATTATTAAGGATCAGAATTTTTAAGCTTACGATTTCTTTTTGCAGAATCAGGGTTAGCATGTTCCTGCGAAAGAAAGAAAACTCTTTAAATTTTTACTCATCGTGACCAGCCCTTTTATTAACAAAATAAATTTGTTGAATTAGAGCCGGGAAAATACCAGGTGATAGTAGATAATAATGGAAAATACGTGATTGGATATGTTGACGAATTAGAGAAGGCATATATTTTGGTACCATTCACCGTCCATGCACTCAATCGAAGACTGGGAGAAGACAAAATTAAATTGACCATAAGTGGCAAATTTGCCATGGAATATGAAATATTACATCCCAGCGATCCATTTTCAAAGAATGTGGTTACTGTCAAATAAACCAAAAACGCGATCATATGAATTATCGGTATATGGCTGCGCTCGGGAAAGGTTTCCTGCAGTTTTCCTTTCCCTTGGCCAAAGTTGCAAAGCAAATTTGAGCGCTTTTATTTAAAATTCGGCTGCAGACGACAAAGATAAGTTCTTCTAATCCAAATTTCCAAAATTGTAAAAATAATTGAGTAACTGAATCAGTGAATACAAAAATATTCGCATTCATTTTTACTTCCCTCATGCGGTTTGATATTTATTTACATAAATTATAATGTCATCATTCTTAATTAATTATACGATTTAATTGTGAGAGAAACACATTTTTACATAAAAGTTATTATGTAGAAAAAATTTAGTAACCACTAGATTGTAATATAGACAGAAATATTTTTAAGAATATTAAAAATTTTAGAAATATAAATTAGAATGAAATCAAATTTAAAATCCTATTTAACGTCCAATAATCATGTTAATGTGTAAAATTTCTGAACTTAAAGCTACAAACTAAATCGTGCTGTAATTTAAAAACAGATCCTCTTAAAAAAAAGAATTCTTGAAAAAGAAAAAAAATTTAAACAAAAATAAAAAAGACGAAATCACAATGAGAAGGAAACTGACCAAATCTCCTTGCTTCTATTTTCTTAATTCTTTCCTCTTTGTAATTTTTCTCAATATCAAATTAACTACTGATTTTTTTCCGCCTTTTTATATATGTTCAATTTCTTTTTCTTTTTAGGAATTTTGTTTTCTTTTAAGAGGATCTTTTTTCAAATTTTAAATTAGAAAATCTCATTTTCTATTTTTTCAGATTATCTTTAATTTGAACTCATTAACACCAAAAACTGTAGTACACCCAATTTTATAAAAATTGAATCACTTATGTAGATTCTAAAAATATCCAGACAATTCTTCAAAAAAGGTGGATTTCTTATTTTAAAAATACAAGGTCACTGGACAAGGATTTACAAATACAAACTATCACTGATCAAAAATTATCAAAAATTATCAGAATTTGGTATTTAAGAAATATAAAAAATATAAATAAATAAAGTTTAGGAGAAAAAGAAAAGTCTGCCGACCTACAAAAAATTCTTCAACCGGAGCAATACCAACACAGACATACGTTTTTGAGGTCGCTGATTCCGAATCCGTCATTATTCTGACCCCACCAGGTTATGATAAAGGTCAAGTGAAGGTCAAATTGAATAAAACTATGGGATCGGATAAAACCAATGTACCGGAGAAAATCTCTAATCTCAGAAGTATTAGGGTCGCCGAATCCGAACCCGTAGTCATTTTTAACCCTTTAAGTCGAAATGAACGTAATCCCAGGTCAAAATTGGGAAAACCATGGAATTGGAGAAAACCTCGACTATTAGACTTGTTTGAGGTCGCTGAATCCGAATAGGGGTTTACTTCGAATCTATAACTTCCATTTTATGGGTTTCTTAATTTTGAACTGGGTATTATCTTCATACCGACCACGTGGGGTAAAAATGAACCCGGATTTGAATTCAGGAACCCAAAGAACAACTTAAATTAGTGGTTTACGCCGATTAAATATTTTGTTCTTATTTTGTCCTTAACTTTGCCCTGATCTTGTTCTGACGGGATGAAACTGACCCCGTATTTGGATCAGCGACCCCACAAACGTCTGAAAGTCGAGGTTTTCTCCGATCCAATATTTTTCCTTAGTTAGACTTACACTTGACCATGATCCTGACCTGATTAGGTCAAACTGACCTTGGGTTCGGCTTTAGCGACCCCAAAACGTTTGAGAGTAGAGGTTTCTTACGATCCAATAATTTCTTCAATTCAATTTCTTTCTCCGATCCAATGGTGTTCTTTATTTTGATCTTTAGTTCACCTTCATCCCGACCGGATGGGTTTAAACCGACCTCGCATTCGGATTCAGCGACCTCGAAAACTTTTAGGTGTGGTGGTGTAGCACGATTTGCAGATACGATCATGTATATTTTTAACAGGTTGATCTACTGAGCGCCGCCACAAAGGCAAATTGAGAAACGGAAAACGCCATCTTTTTTTGATTTTTTTTGCTAATTTTACGCTAAAAGAAATTTGTTTTGCTCTCTTAACTTCCAAGAAAAGGGTGGCGGCGCTAGCACGACGTCCACTAAGCGCTGCCACCTATGGAAACTCAATAAAGATTATTATAATGAGATGAATATGTATTACGGTTCCCAAAAAACTACCCCCAAGTCGTATACACCTACCCTTGTGATCAAAATCGTTTCAAAAATGGGAAACCCACCTTGAAAAATGTACACATGATTTAGAGCTTCAAATTAATTACTTGACGCTTAAAAATTTACATCTCATTACAATTTTTCCCAAAAACTACCCTTCCACGTGAACGCATGCAGCGGAGTTCATATATGTACGTAAAAAGCATTTAAAATAATGAAATTCAGTTACCACGGTTACTTGATATTTTTTTGCTCTTTTTTTGCTTTATGATAACATTTACGTTTCCAAAAAACTACCCCTAACTCGTACGGGCCTACCCCTCGTGATCAAAAACGTTTTAAAAGTGGGAAAACCACTTGGAAAAATGCAAAGATAATTAACATAAAATTTAAAACTCCAAATTAATTACTTGACACCTAAAGTATTACATCTGATTACACTTTATCGCAAAAACAACCCTTCCACGTAAACGAATGCAGCCGAGTTTATATATGTATGTAACAAGCATTTCAAATAATCAAATTCAATAACTACGGTTATTTGATCTTTTTTTGCTTTTTTTTTTCTTCCAGATGACATGCATTACGTTCCCCAAAAATAACCCCTAAGTCGTATACACCTACCCTTGTGATCAAAAACGTTTCAAAAATGGGAAACCCACCTTGAAAAATGTACACATGATTTAGAGCTTCAAATTAATTACTTGACGCTTAAAAATTTACATCTCATTACAATTTTTCCCAAAAACTACCCTTCCACGTGAACGCATGCAGCAATGTTCATATATGTATGTAAAAAGCATTTAAAATAATGAAATTCAGTTACCACGGTTACTTGATATTTTTTTGCTCTTTTTTGCTCCCCGAAGATATATATTGTGTTCCCCAAAAACTACCCCTGAGTCGTATACACCTACCCTCCGTGCTCAAAAACGTTTTAAAAGTGAGAAAACCACCTTGAACAATGCGAACATGATTTAGAGCTCCAAATTAATTACTTGGCACTTGAAGGTATACATCTCGAGACGAGGGTATGTATAATTTAGGGGTGCTGTTTGAGGGGTTGCTGTATACGTTTACGTGAAGGGTAGTTTTACGGTAAAATTATGAAAAGGAAGAAACTTGGAAGTGTCCCTATATCAATTTGGAATTCTAAATCATTCGTAAATTATTCAAGGGGGTTTTCCATCTTTTAAAACGTTTTTGATGACGAGGGGAGGGTATGTATGACTTGGGGGTAGTTTTTCGGAAACGTATAGTATATTATCGGAGAGCAAAAAAATATCAAAAAGATATCCACTATCAGTGTCTTTTAAGTTTAATTATTTCTAATTCTTTTTTTATACATATATATCTTCTGCTGTATATATTTACGTTAAGGGTAGTTTTACGGAAAAATTATGAAAACGAGAATATTTTCTAGTGTCAAGTAATTAATTTGGAGCTCGTGTATGCGACTTTAGGGTGGTTTTTTTGAAACTTAACATATATCATCAGAGAGCAAAAAAAATCAAAAAAATCTTGTCTGATCGTTTATTTCCTTATAATAATTTCTATTGAGTTTCCATAGGTGGCGGCGCTGAGTGTACGTCGCGCTAGCGCCGCCACCCTTTTCTCGGAAGTTAAGAGAGACAAAAAAATTTTCTTTAAGCATTAAATCAGAAAAAAGCCACAAATATGGCATTTTCCGTTTTTCAATTCGCCTTTGTGGCGACGCTGAGTAGACCGACCTATTTTTAACTTTATTTTATTTTAATACATTGTTTTTACGAGATTTCCACCTTATTAATATTCTGAAAACGTATTTTGCAATTTGAAATGAAGCTATTTTGAGATAAATATTACAGCAAATATACGACAAATATTTGTTTATTTTCAGTAACATTGCTTTGGTCTCCTTATCTCTATTTTTCACGCAGGTTATTTTTTATCACTCTATGGAAAAATATCTTACGATCTAAAGTTCGCAATTCTTGCTTTTCTAAGAACGAATAGCGTCTAATTTTAGTTCTATAAATAAGAGAACATAAATAAATATTGCGTTACTTAGCTGATCATAAAAAATACTTATTCGTGAAATGGAAATTTTTTAGCAATTACGTGAAATTTGTTTAAGTCCTTGATTTATATTTGAATAACATGATCAGTGCTTAAACTGATAAATGAAACATATTTTTAAAGGCAATTTACTATACTTGGCGATAAGGTAGATGCAAGACTTCAAAATAATTTTTTTTTTTAAATAGCATTTGTCTTTGCAGCCATGATTTTTAAAATAAAATGTTTGCCGCGAGATAACTTATTTTTATCTAAAAAAAGTATCTTGAAAAAATAGGTTACAAGGTTTTTCTGCTGAGAAAATCATTTATTCTTATTGTGTTTAACTTCATCCTTGCTATTCCTATTTTCCACAAACTCTGCACAGCTATTTTTTCAGTTTTCTTAAGCAATTGCCAACATAACATCTTGTTTGCTTCAAAAGCGTTTCGATTTTATTCTCTTCTTCCACTTTAATTTAACCGTAATTTATTTAACTAGTATTTTCACTATTCTGTTCTTGTCTCTATAATCATTGTCACTATCGCCAATCTATAATCAAATTTCTTAGATTATCTTGCTTCTTTTTGCTAATAGCTATGGGAAATTTCTCATTTCACCAAACAGTAACAGTCATTCTTCCTGCAACCGCAGTACCACACACTTTTAACAAGGATAATTAACGCGTTCCATAAACTACCTGAACAATTTTGAGCTAATTTAAGCCTTTTTTATTTTTATGAAATCAGGGATATATTTGTGAAATCTTGTGCATTTATTTAATTTCATAAAAATATTTTTGATCGTTGTGAAATCTTTTGAAATCTCAAAAATCTCTTCACGCTTTTTAAAATTTTTAAAATTTTTGAGAACTTGAAAATCGTTGTAAATCTTTTAAATCTTTTAAAATCTTAAAAATCACGTTTTGTCTGAAAAAATATCTACTCTTTTCGCTTGTCTATAAATCAAACTACAAAATTTGTGATTGCTGATCGGGTGCTTTTCCGCTAAGCTATTAGCGGAACTTTTCTTGATAAAAACTAAAATATTCTTTGATCGAAATATCGAATATTATATTTTTCAATAATAATCTATCAGTGGTGGTCGATGATTCAGTTACTTTGTTAAAATTGGAAGTAAATTGTTAAATACATTTTTTTTATTTAATATTTATTTTTTAGCTAAATAACTTCATCTTATTCTGTGAAAATTTTATTATTTTCTTGAATATTCATTTTTTTTTATAATTAATTTTTCATCTAAAAACTGACAGATTGCCTTTTTCGTTAAATATGTATCTTTTTTAATTGAAAATGCAACTGTTTTTTTAAATGTAGGAACTATGTACAGAATTCGCTTAAGAAAAATTTGTATTTCTTTATGAATCCAACTTAGTAGAAGGTCGCACCAATTTAAAAAAAGTTTTTTTGTTTCTAAATTTCTCTATTTGATTAATAGTTATGTTTTCGATTCAAATTAAAATATTGAGTTAAAAATTAATTTTTATAATAAAAAATTAACATTTTACGTTATTGGGGAATCGCAAACGAATAAAAAACAGCAAAAATGAATACAATATTTTTAATTTATATTAATCCTCACATGTTATTACATTGTTAAGAATTTTAAATTAGGAACAGTATCTTTTTCGTCTGCAGACGAATTAAGATTAAACGCGCGCGCATTTTCTTGGACTTTTGGCCAAGGGAAAGGAAAACTGCAGAAAACCTTTCTCAAGCGCGTTAAACTACCAGAATTCTATATTATAGAAATTATTAATTAAAAGAGGAGGATTAAATTTTACGTAAGTATGTAATAATATTTTTCATCATAAAACAAAATCAGTAAACGACGAGAAATTTCCAAAAGATTAGATTATTCAAAACATCATTTGTCTTCTCTGGTCAGGGTAATTCTGGTGGTAGTTTGCGTAAAACTCGCCATCTCCACTTCTGCCAGGAATAGGAGGAGTTGATTCTCTTATTGCTCCAGCTTTGGCAGTAAAAATGTATTTTCGGTCGATTGGATGAAAGAAAAGTTTATTCACTTCCTCGGACGGATGCAGCGTCTCATACTTTTCGGCTTTTCTGTCTACAATCTTCATTTTAAGTCTTTGTATCCCCAAAGTTCCATCAAATCCATCTTCGCAGAATGGAACTAAATAAAATATTCCGTTTTTTTCTTGTGCATATCCAATGATAAAGTTGCGCTGCTTTTCCACTACCACATTGACTTGGCCTACCGGTAAACGGTAAAAATATTCTCGAGAGTAATCTTCGTAACCGTGGCAATATATTGTTGGAGACTTCTGAAAAGTGTTGGGTATGGCCAACAGTTCTTCTTGAAGCTTTACTGAAAATACAAGTTTTTAAGTATTAAATTTATGTTTAGATTACATTTAAAAGTTCTTTAAATTTAGTTCTGAAAAGTATTTATTTCCTTTGCTTCACTGCGGGAATCAGACCCAAGTCTACCGATTGCCGTTTGGGTGCTCTTATCACTAAGCTACTGGAGAAATCAAAATAATTTTTTTTAAAGAGATGCTGAACGGCAAGGTTTTCTGTGAAATCAGGTATAAGACTTGAGAAATCTGGATTATCATCGGGAATAGTAATCTAATAGTAATCTACACTATCGATCTAACAAAAGTGGGACGATGGTTGTAGGGGCTAAAGCGCAGGCTTTGGACCCACTCTGTCGGCTTGCAGGTTCGATTTCCGCCTCGCACTCTGGAAGAGCCTCGGTGGCCCATGCAGTGAACGCTAGCCTAGCAAGGGAGTTGTTTATCTCCGGAGAGTCGTGGGACTGCCTGCTCTGTAGGCCGCGGAGTGGGTGAGGAGGCACTATAAGCACCAACCTCCAAGTGGACCTCACTGGTAACATTTCCGTATACTTGTATGTGCATTGATATGGCTGAGGTGCTTCCCCGAACGGGCGCCCGGATCTTCTTAGTTCGGTCAAGCTTCATATTGAGGGCGTTAATACACGGAGCCTATGAAGCAGCGAACAATTTTTCCAATCCCCTTTCCAAGACAAATTTTCTAGGGAAAAAGAGATCTCTAAGTATTTAAGGCTGTTGCTCTTGGTGGTTCGGAACCCACCTTAAACTGTAGTCGTCCCCCACCACTAAGTAAGTGTGTGGGAGGTGTGTTAAGGAATAGGGAAGAAAGTGCAAGAAAAATTTAAACCCTTAGGGGACACATTAGAAGCTTCCATTCACTATCGATCTAAAAAACCCTTTAAATATCAGAAATTTACGTTTTTATAAGATTCAGAAATTAATATTTATCTGTGACAAACGATTACTTTCCTACGCTTCGCTGGGAATCAAACCCAGGTTTAACAATTTCAGGCTAGTAAAACTAGAGTGTTTTTTTTATTTCGGATTAAAATTTTATTTTTGATTAAAATTTTATTTGGTTTGAAATATGAATCACTACATCTTTCTCTGAAGATTTTATTATTTTTATTCAAAAATTCAATCCAATTTTATTGAAAACTAATTTTTGAACTGATAATCTAACTATTCCATTTTTAGTCAAACTAGCAACTATTATATTTCATATTGTTGAAAATTCGTCTTCATTCGTTTGAAATTCAGCTAAGAACACAAACAACATCCACTCCAAAATCCTTTAAGTTCAAAATAGTCTTCCTTTTTCAAAAAGATGAATTTTTTCAATAAAGTGGAACTTTTTCTTTAAAAGTAAGAATTTTACCAAAAATAATTTAATTTGAAGCAAGATTATTAAATTTTTAAACAGAATAATTATACTTGCAACCTAATAGTTAAATTTTCAATCAAATAAGATTTTACAGTTATAAGAGAGAGAAAACAAATTAATTTGTTAAAATTTCAAGCCGAAAAGAATATCCTTTCCTTTAACAGTGCATTTTATAAATTTCCTTTCTTGGTTAGGCAGATTTGTATTCTGGCTTAACCGACTGGACTAATAACATTTCTTGCCTTTTTTTGGTTGGACTGATTTATAGTCTTGTATTAACTGACTGGACTAATAACAAGTCTTGCCTTTGTTGGTTGAACTGATTTATAGTATTGTCCTAATTGACTGGACTAATATCATATCTTGCCTTTGTTTGATGGACTGATTTATAGTCTTGCCTTAGCTGCCTGGACTAATAACATATCTTTCCTTTGTTTGTTGGACTGATGTATAGTGTTGTATTAACTGACTGGACTTATAACCACCTTTAACATTTGGAACAGTAATTTACATTTCCAGGACAACGCCATGATTTTGCCCATTATTACCCGGATAGCGCCATTTTCTTGCTTTTATTAGCTGGACTGGTCTTAGAAGTGTTTCTAGTATTGTCAGTGATTGTGCTGATCACAGTTTATTGAAAAATCTGCACCTCATCTTCAAGTTTCAAGCGGCAAAAATTATGATCCCAAAAACAATCTACAAATTTGTTAAAAATTCCTTCTTGATAGGACGCGTATTTTTTGAGGTATATCAAGCTAGCACTTCCACAAACCAAATTCCCCAATTTTTTTGCATCAGAATTTTGAGCTTTGTTTAGGCTGTATTGCCGATTTCTGAACTTCACTACTTTTTATGAAAATTCAAATTTTAAGTGGAGGTGCCGGCTTAAATCAAGCCAGCACCTTTACTATATAAAAATTGAAAGAAGAAAAATCAAAAACTTCAGAATTTTTAGCTATTTGGGCTATTGAACGCTCCAAAAACCAATTTTCAAAAACCGCCCATTACTGCAAAAAAACTACGCCTCATTTACAAACTTAAATTTGGAAAAAATAAATAATACCAGAATTTCGGGCAAAAAAAAATATCAAAAACCGCCCTTATTTGCATTGCCTAAAATAAAATCTGCAAAAAATAAGATGCACCAGATCTTGGACTTATTTTGAGCTCTCGTATACAAAACACAAAATATTTTTAAAATACCCGAATGTGCAAAAAAACCACAACCATTAGTATAAACATAAACCTGGAAAAAACAAAATAGAAAGTAGTCTTGTGCCCTTCTTAGGATCTCCTAGGATTGCATTTTTTTTAACGCCCCTTCAACTAAAAAGTCAAACATCTATCTATAAACACTTGTTCCAATTTTCAAATAGCTCAAAAATACAGTGATCTTACTGAAACTTTGAAATTCTAAAAAATATTAATTTTTGCCAAAGTCCTTGCAACCAGGGTTTTTCATTTAAACCAAAATCGAAACCCTTCAAGAAATTAGAATTTTTTACAAATTTATTTACAGCGTCCACAAAATACCCACTCCGGTTTTTTGACTTTAACTGTTAGTGTCTAAAATCAAAACCTCTCTACTATGTAGATATGACTTTGTAAAAACATAATCATTTTGAGAATTATCCAGTGTCGAGGAGCCCAAAAGTCAGAGACTCTATTCATTAAATTTGTGAAAAATTCCAAATTTTTTAAGCAGCTTGATTTTGGGTTAAATAACAAACCCTAATTACAACGCAGATAGGACTTTGTCAAAAAGTAATAATTTTCAAAATTTTAAAGTTTCAATAAGACTTACCCCTTAATGGACTGTATTTTTAACAGTATTTTTAGGCTAATTGAATACTCAAATTCGTCTTTACATATAGTTGTTTTACTTTTTAAATGTAGGGGCATTTCTTGCAAAAAAATGCAACCATTGGAAAGACCCAGAAGGGCCCTACACTAATTTCTATTTTTCTTTTGCGAGGTGAAAGTTTCTACTAATGGCAGTGGCTTTGCTGTTCATAGGGGTGGATTTAAAAATTTTTATGTTTTGTATTTGGGAGCCCAAAATCAGCCCAAAATCTTGTGCATTTTGTGGTTTTCAGATGTTAATTTAAGCAAGGGGGTTGTTTTCGAACATAGGGGTGGTTTTAGAATTTTTTCGTGCATTCGGGATTTCGAACCATACGACACAAAATACGAAAAAAAGTCTTATAGAGAGATTATAGCTTTTGCAAAATCCTACAGAATTTGTTTAGACAATTCTTCACAAGGACTCTTCATTTTTTGAGGAGTTTAAGCATTTAAAAATTCCTGCAAACTTCTGTAACAAAATTTAAAAGAATACTTGCGGGATATTTTGTTTAATCGAAAAAAAATAATATGAAAACAAAAATACTATTTTTAGAATAAGAACGCACGTAAGATATTCATAGGCTTCGTTTAAGAAAATATATTTTTGCATTTAATTTAAAAAAATGAGGTTAAAAGAACAATTTAATAAATTAAAATATCTATTTTTTGTGTACTTGACTTGAACAGTAATGTGCGTTAGAAGGTGCAGTGTTATCCTAATCTAAATTATTTAGTATAACAAATAAATATATTAATAAAATTACCGATAACAGGTGGAAGGTTAGGCTGACAAAAAATCGGCAAGATCAAAAATAGAGTTCCAATTAGAACCCTCATTTTCGTAAAACGAAAAAAAATCCACTCTTTAAAAATTTCCATAAATAATGAATCTCCTTCAAAATGTGTGGGTTTACATACTAGTGTCTATCTTATTTGTCTATCTCATTATCTACA
>JAAAKG020021242.1:4541-20289 GCA_010014905.2 Druon quercuslanigerum | reverse complement strand
AATCCAAAGGGATTTATAAGAGTCAAAGAAAATTCAAAAGAATTTATAATAATTCAAAAGAATTCAAGTTAAATTCAAAGGAATTCATATAATTTCAAAGGAATTTATTAGAATTCACGAAAATTTAAATGAATTGATAATAATTTAAGAGACTTCAAAGCAAGTTCAAAAGAATTAAAAAAAATGGTAAAGAATTCAAAGTAAATTAAAAAGAATTTAAACTGAATTCATAAAAATTCAAAAGAATTCTGCGTAAATTTAAAGGAGTTCGTAACAGTTCTAGAAAATTCATAATAATTTAAACTTCAAGATAAATTCAAAGGAATTTATAAGTATTCAAGAAAATTTAGAAAAATTCATAAGACTTCAAAGGAATTCATAAGAGTTTAAGAAAATTCAAAAGAATTCATTAGAGTTCAAGAAAATTCATAGGTTTTTAAATGAATTCAGCAGAATTCGAAGGGATTCATAATATTTTAAAGGAATTCATAAGAATTCAAGAAAATCCAAAGGGATTTATAAGAGTCAAAGAAAATTCAAAAGAATTTATAATAATTCAAAAGAATTCAAGTTAAATTCATATAATTTCAAAGGAATTTATTAGAATTCAAGAAAATTTAAAAGTATTGATAATAATTCAAGAAAATTCAAGGCAAGTTCACAAGAATTCAAAAGAATTTAAAAAAATGGTACAGAATTCAAACTGAATTCATAAAATGTCAAAAGAATTCAGCATAAAATTAAAGGAATTCGTAAGAGTTCTAGAAAATTCATAATAATTTAAACGACTTCAGGGTAAATTAAAAAAAATTCATTAAACTTTAAAGGATTTCATAAGAGTTCAAGAAAATTCAAAAGAATGCAAAATAATTCAAAAGACTTCAAGGTAAGTTCGAAGGTTTTCATAAGAATTTAAATTTGTTTTAAAGAATTCAAAGTAAATTAAAAAGCATTCAAACTGAATTCAAGAAAATTCAAAAGATTTCAACCTAAATTCAAAGGAATTCATAAGAGTTTAAGAAAACTCATTAGAATTCATAATAATTCAAAAGACTTCAAGGTAAGTTCGAAGGTTTTCATAAGAATTTAAATTTTTTTTAAAGAATTCAAAGTAAATTAAAAAGCATTCAAACTGAATTCAAGAAAATTCAAAAGATTTCAACCTAAATTCAAAGGAATTCATAAGAGTTTAAGAAAACTCATTAGAATTCATAATAATTCAAAAGACTTCAAGGTAAGTTCAAAGGAATTCAAAAGAATTTTAAAAAATGGTGAAGAATTTAAAGAAAATTAAAAAGAATTCAAACTGAATTCAAGAAAGTTCGAAAGATTTCAACCTAAATTCAAAGGAATTCATAAGAGTTTAAGAAAACTCCTAAGAATTCATAATAATTCAAAGTAAATTAAAAAGAATTTAAACTGAATTCTTAAAAATTCAAAAGAATTCTGCGTAAATTTAAAGGAATTCGTAAGAGTTTAAGAAAATTTAAAAGAACTCATTAGAGTTCAAGAACAATCATAGGATTTTAAATGAATTCATCAGAATTCGAAGGGATTCATTGCAAAGGAATTTAATTCTCCACCTTGATAAATAAACCTAATATTAAAATTTTTTCAGAATTTGATTATGATGAAATAAAAAGACATTGTTTGTGTTATTTATCGGAACATATATTTCATTTCTCTCATAAAATATACATCTTCTTTTAAAGACGACTTGCGTGATACTATGTAAAATCGTAAGCGTACATAATATTTGTCAGAGAACCAACGCAGAGTAGACGAAATCTATGTTTACGTTATAATAATAATAATAATAATTAATAAGTATATCATCCATATGTATAAACCTCCCAACAACTTTTGTTCGATTTTTACTCCAGTGTAGAGAACGGAATAATTAATATAATAATTAATTTAATTAAGCTTCCACCCCTCCAGGAAGCCGGCACCTAAGAAAAAAAAAAAAAGAACGGTATCTCGCATTTTGACAATAATCGCGAGATTCGAGACCCGTCTTAAAAGAACTCTAAAAAAATAATCTAATCCTTAACTTCCTAAATGGACCAAACATTCCATCACTGATGAAAAACTGTCCTGCCGATTCGATAATTTCCTCTGCGCTTCCCCCAAATAACAAAATCGTTCAACAAAGTCTCCAACAACATAACTAAGGTCATTCGGACCGGAACTAATACTTTGGGATTCTTAATTTATAATATCCTAAATAATTGTCTCTAAGCATAATTAATTGCATTTGTTCAGTTTTCTACCGCCAAAATTTAATCCCGGTCCGTTACGTCTTAACCTTTAACCTAATTCTTAATTCGCAAGCGCTCTAGGAAGCGCAAAGCGATAAACGATCGCGGAAGGGGGAATTTTCAAGCGCAAACTTCTTCACATGCGCACAACTTTACCGCGCATGCTCTTGATCCTTCGAATGCGCAAAACTTTTCCGCGCACGCTCTCGACTCTTCACATGCGCACAAGTTTTCCGCGCACGCTCTCGACTCTTCACATGCGCAGAACTTTTTCGCGCACGCTATGGAAAATTCGCCCCTGCGCGATTCAATTAGGGGCCATCCATAGATTACGTACCAAGTTTGGGAGAGAGGGGAAAAAATCGTAATTGTTACGTGACATATTTTTTTACAAATCGAGCTTACAGGAAATACACGTATCCAAAATTATAATATACAAAGCTAAAGTTGAGTAACTTTACAATAAAAGAGTGCAATAATATAATAATATCAATAAAAACAAAAACTTTTTTACAATTTTCGATATTACTATTACCCGCAACATCATTGAAGATTTTTTAAGGAATTAAATCAGATTTTTTGACGAATTTCAATGGACTTTTCAGGGTACTTTATAATATTTTCATGAAATTTCAAAGATTCCAATAAGTTTACCAGCGCTTTAAAAAATTTCAAGGGATTTAAAAAGATTTGTGAAATAATTTAGGCCATTTTAAGGAATTTTCAGGAGATTATAAAAATTTCAAGGATTTCCGTAATTTTCAGGAATTAAACAAAAAAAAATGCATGCGGTTTTAAAGAATTTCCCAGAATTACGGAAAAGTTTGAAGTTCATTGAATTTTATCAGATTTCCGAGGATTTCAATAGTTTTAAAGGAAATTTAAATTTCAAGGAATTTATTCACAGGAATAAATTCATTTCAAAGATTTGGAAAATTTTTCCAGAGCTTTGAAGATTTTCAAGAGATTTCAAAAAAGAATTCCAACGAATTTACAAGAGATTATAAAAATTTCAAAGATTTTCCTTATTTTCAGGGATTCCTGAAGATTTTCAAGGATTTTATAGGAAGTTTTTAGGATATTTCAAACAATTTTAAACAATTTAATTATATTTTCAAGGATCTCAGCAATTTTTAAGAAAATTAAAATTACAAAGAATTTATTTACAAGAATAAATTCTTTTCAAAGATTTGGAAAAATTTTCCAAAGCTTTAAAGATTTTTAAGAGATTTCAAAAATTTTGAAATAATTAAGGATATTTTAAAGATTTCTAAGGAATTTTCAAGTATTGAAAACAATTTCAAGAAATTCGGAAGTATTTTGTAATACCTATAAAAAATTGTAAAGGCTTAATAATTTTTTAAAGACATTTTAGAGAATTTCAAAGGATAGGAAATATTTTAGGGTATTTTTAATTATCCCAAGGAATTTTGAAGAGACCTAAAATATTTCAAGGAATATCGTCAGATTTCATGTAACTTTATGGAATTCTTTTTTTAGTACTTTTTTTTTTTTACAATTTTTGGAGAGACCATTAACCCCAAAATTATGATTTGACCTCATAGCAATTAACTATAATTTTTATTTTTCCGAATTACCATTTAACTCAATTTTTATTTCACCCAATTATAATTACAAACAATTTTTATTCCAAATAAGCACATAACCTTAAACTGAATGAATAGAAACACCATAAGTCCTAAAATGGCGTCCAGCATTCTGATTGGTTTATTCGAATTTCGCGGCATTATTCAGCCAATCAAAATGTCGGACGCCATTTTAGAAAGAATGAAATTTATTTCACATGAATTATAAGGTTATGTGTTTATTCGGGAGAAAAAAAATCTCACAAGTAATTCGGAAGAGAAAAAAAATTCAAACAAAAAATATTTCGCACAAAAGGAAATTTAGTTCAATTGGCAATTAATAAACAAAAATCAAAGCAAACTGCTATTCGGTCAAATAATTCGAGGTAAAATAAAAATTTTGGAAAGTATTAATCTGGAATTGTCTTTCTTTTGGTGAGAAAATATTAAGAAATGTTTTATGCCGAATTTTCGAGTTTCCAAACTTTTTTAATTTTAATTTCTACAATTTAAATTATTACAATTTAATTAGTCCCTAAAATTTGTTCGTTTGAGATTCATCCCTAAAATCTTTTCAAAAATAATAAAACTCTCAGGAAATATTAATTTACCTTCCTGACAACAATTTTTACTGCAGGACATTTTTCTTATTTTTCATTAATACTTGTTCCAAAATTAAAAAATCATTTTTCAAATATTCAGCATAAAAAATTTCAGATTGAAGGTCTTTTAAAGTCAAAAAGAAAGGATATCATGAGGCACACATTGTGTAAATTTCATCTCTTTTCATCGTCATACGACCCAATTATTACGTGGCACATAAATAAATTCAATTCAATAAGAAAGGACTGAAAATATTTGCAAAAACTTGTGAAGAAAATGCGCCCTGGCACACACTAAATGGAACGTCCACACTGCCTCATTTAGTGGCGCCACCTATTGTTTCAGACTTACACTGTTAAATCTACGTGATAACGCTAGATGGCGCCACCAGGTGTGATGTGTTATTGGAGTTAGATAAAAAAAAAAGAATCGCCGCCCGAGATTTGTCTTACTCATTTGCATGAATTTCTCGTTGTCCGCAGGAACCGCGGCGATTGCGCGCGTATCCTAAGATTATGGACGGCCCCTTAAAATCTACCCTCGTGAATTCTACGTGTGATAACAAGATTTGATATTTAAAGAAAAAACAAAAGTGTATGAGGGAATAGTTTTCGAAAGTCCCGGGCAAAAGAATTCTCAATTACTGTAACAAGCATGCAGTCGGTAGAGTTCTTTGTTCGCAAAGCTGATATTGCACTTTTCACAGAGTTGCTTCAGATCCACACTGGCTAACTTGAGGACTTTCATCTTGGCCGCGTTCTCGGCCAATTTATCGTGATTTTTTTTGAAATCACGTCGAAATTGTGGAGGCTTCAGAGCGTCCTTCACTTTCACTTTCCCACTCCGCAGATGAAGATCCTGACTGCGGAGATTCTTCGGCGAGAAGCAAACCTTCGAGCTCCTCTTCACGAGTACCCTACCCACCTTGAACTCCTCTTTCCCGACAAGGCCGCCGCCGGCGCTACCGGCAACGCCACCACCAGCACCCGTTTTCCCGCCCACTTTTGCAAAACCGAGTCCTCCCTCTTTACAAATATCGATGGCTTTCACTAGGAGTTCATCTTTATTGATTCTGGGCCCCACCTTCATCTCGCGTGGCACTTCGCGCGGCAGTACCTCTTTCGCCGCCACTTTCGGCGCCGCTTCTTTTCGCTTCTTCGGACTCGAGACTGACGGCGAGTCGAGATCGCGCGGCTCCGTCTTCAGTCTGAGTATCAACTCCTCGCCGTCGTCGGTGATATCGAGGATTTCCTGCTTGATCTCGCGTACCAGCACTTCCTGCGCGAGACTATTACTTCGCCGCGGCTTGACGCTGCTATTCGTCTTGACCCGCTTTCTACAGCGCTCGGCACTTTTCGAGCGATTCTCGTCATGCGCCGGCTGCTGCTCCTCACCCTCGGCATTCTTCCGCGGCCTCAGTGTCCGGAGCGGCTCGAGCTCCTCCTCCTCGAGAGGCTCGTCCTTGATGACAACGAGCTCGCCAATTTCGGCGGCGCTCTTCGTCGTCCCGTTCTCGGCATCCGCCGCCGCGGCTTTTCTCTTCGTACCGACATAGTCCACAGATCGTTTCCTCGGCCTGAGGGTTCGCGGCACTGTTTCCGTTTTCGGTAAGGTGGGGGTGTTGTTTTCCGTGAATGCCGCCGGGGCCGCTGAAGGCTTTTCCTGGTTGCTGGTTGACTTGGGCGGATCCGCGGTCAGGCCAAAGAGGTTTTTCCGCTTCTTCCAGAGGATCTCGGGGTCGGGATGTTGCTCGCTGATGCCGTTGAGACGGTGGTGGTAGGTGAGGTCGGCGGTGCTTTTCCGGAGATCGAGTTGCGGATGCGTACAGTCTTTCGTGATGACTTGTCGCGTGGGATCGGCTTTATCACAGTAGCACTGACGGCAGCGCGAGGTGTTCGCGAACGATGTGTACATTATGCAGTCGGGGAGGCCGGTCTGGACGCCGGAAACGGGAAATTCGACGAGACTGACACTTTCGAGGAGGGGATCGATCTCGTGGGGCTCAGTTTTGATTTTCACGTTCTCAATGTGCACCATCGGGACTCCGATTCTTTCCTTCTGGTTGTCCTTGCGCATCCAAGAGAGCTGATTTTTTAGGGCTGCATCCGTTTTCAGACAGTCGATGTAGAACTTGTGGAACTCTTCGAGTTTGTAGCTACATCGGTGGCACATTTGCTTCGGCAGCAGATCCAGCTCGTGCACCTGAAACAGAAGCAACGTTTATTCTAAATATCCTTTCGCACAACGGAACAAAAAATTGCAAAATAGATGAATTTTCTCCTGTCACAATGTTTGTCGCCACTAAACTCCGAAACTACTTAGCCGATCTTGATGAAACTTTGTATATTGTCTGTAATTTGGTTCAGCTTGAAGAATAGGATACTTTTTATCTCGATTAATTACCTCAACATTTTTTTATTTGCAAATTAAGTGTTTATTATAGGATAAAGAGTTATAAGTATTCGTAAGTTCCATAAGTTTCTAACAGATGACGGCGTAAGTTAGTTTAATGACCGACCCTTTCACATTTTACGTTATTTAGTTTGGGTAAGCAACCATTTAATTTTTAGTTTTTAGTTTGGATTACGCCATGTGAATTTTAAACCACAGAGAGATTAACTTTTAACAAAAAGATTAATCTTCTAGCAAAAAATACAACTTTTCAAGAAAAAAACATGAATTTTAACGAAATAGTTAACTTTTCAATCAAAGGAGACAAATTTTTAACTAAATATTTGAATTTTAAACTAGATAAAATCAATTTTCAACTGACAAATTATCAAATTAAATTATGAATCCTCAACCTCAATTAATTCTCAACCAAATCTTAAATAATTCATTTTTAATTTAAGAAAAATGCAGTATCAACCAAAATCGCCGAATTTTCAACTAAAAAAATATCATTTTTTAACCATAAATGAAATTGTTAACTTTCAGTTAAAATAATTAATTTTCCACCAGAAAAAAACAAAATTTTCAACCAAAGTGATGAATTTTCAATTAAAATTTTAAATCTTCAACTGCAATAGATAAATTTTAAACCAAGTAGATAATATTTTAACGAAATAATTTAACTTCCAAACAAGTAGTTTTATTTTCAACGAAAAAACATGAATTTTCAAACAAGAAGATTTATTTTTTACAAAAAAAAAAAAAGATTTTTCAACAAAATACATCAATTTGTCACGAAATAGTTCAATTTTTAACTAAAAAAGACAAAATTTTAATTAAATAGTTAAATTGAAAACTAAAAAAGATGCATTTTTAACCATAAAGGAAATATTTAAATTTTTAGTTAAAAAAAATTCATTTTCAATAAAAATTTTAACAAAATAGTTAAATTTTCAATTAAAGTGATAAATTTTCAACTTTGATAATGAATTTTTAAGTAGAATGTTTAAATTTGCAACTAAAAAGAAGAATTTTCTATGAACAAAAAAAAAACGATTTTATAACAAAATACATGAATTTTCCATAATTAAGTCGAATTTTGAACTAAAAACGACAAATTTTTAACCAAATAGATGGATATTTGAATTTAAAAAAAAGAATTATGGAATATTCAACTGGATTATTTAAATTTAAAAAAATGATAAATTTACAAATAAAGTTACGAATATTTGAATTGTCAACGAAAAATATAAATTTTTAAACAAGAAAATTAATTTTCTATAAAAAAAAACATAATTTTTTAACAAAATACGTGAATTTTCCGAAAAATATTTGAACTTTAAAGTAAAAAAAGACCAATTATTAACTAAGAAAATTAATTTCTACCAAAAAAGAAGTTTTTTTTAACTAAAAAAGACAATTTTTCAAACAAAAATTGAATATTAAAATTTTCAGTAAAATAAATTGATTTTAAGCTGAAGAGATGAATTTTTAACTAACTGGTGAACAATTTCAACTAAAACAATTAAAATTTTAGTTAAAAAACAATTCATTAAAAAAAAAACAATATTCAAAAAAGCAGTTAAATTTTCAACTATAATAATTAAATTCTCAGTAAAAAAAATGCACATGAGTCGAAAAACGCGGGAAGTTTTAAAATAAAAAAAATTACACAAAGTAATTTTTAAACAAAATTATAAGCAAAAAACAAAAATTAATTATCTCTGGACCAAAATAAAAAAGATAAAAGACAAAGGAGTTGTTTTGTCCAGAGATAATTTTTTCTTTTTTTTTTTTTAAATTAAAATACGAGTATTCTCTGGTGGTTGTCCAAATTTAGTCGTTGGATTCCTGGTTTTACTTTCAGAAATTCTATGCATTAACTTGATTATTGGATGTTAAATTAGATTTTAAATTTGGTTTTTTTATCTAATTTAAATTTCTTAAGGGCATGTAACTTTTGCATTTCTCAAAGTTTGAGGCCGATATTTTATGTATAAAAAAAGCTCCCAGTTTTAATTTGTTGGAAAATAATTTTGTTTAAAAAGTTCTCAGAGTCAAAGAAAAAAAAATGCAATGAACTGATAAAGTGAGGTCGGTAATATAGGTATTTCGCTGTGTCACATGCCCTTAAATTATAATTAAAATTTAATTAAATGAATAAAACTTGAACACGGAAGCTCAAATTCATGGCTATTATTAGCGTGTGACTTTTCAGTAGAACAGCCGTTATACGGTCAGACGCATTTACGAAATATTTGGAACGTTGAAAATATTTTTATAATATTTCAAAAAGAATTATAGTGGAATAAAGCAAAAAATTAAAAACTTAAAATTAAAGCGTTCCTAATTTGACAGTTCTGAAATAGAACGAGTTTCAAGATTTGGAAAAGAACAAAACTTTATGTTGAAAAATTAACAGTATCGAAAATTGTACAATTTCAACAAAATTAAAACTATATTATTTATAAATTAAATAAAAATTTTTTTACCTCAGCTGAAATCACTTGAAATAACTACAATAACAATTCAAGAAAATTCCAACGGATTGAACGCAAAATGAAAGGAACTTTTAATAATTCAAGAAAATTCAAAAGAATTCAAAAGAATTCAAGTTAAATTCAAAGGAACTTATAATAATTTATACAAATTCAAAAGAATTCAAAGTAAGGGAATGCTAAAGAACTGAAGATAAATTAATAGGAATTCATAGGAATTTAAGTTATAATCAAAGGAATTCATAAGAATTGAAGACAAATTCAAAGAAATTCATAGGAATTGAAGAAAATACTAAAGAATTCAAGGTAAATTCAAAGAAATTTATAATAATTCAAGAAAATTGAAAAGAATTGAAGTTAGATTCGAAGTAATTAATAAGAATTCAAAGAAACTCATAAGCATCCAATTCTAAAGAATTGGAGGTAAATTTAAAGTAATTCATAAGAATTCAAGAAAATTCAAAAGAATTCAAGGTAAAGGAATTCATAAAAATTGAAGAACATTCTAAATAATTCAATGTAAATTTAAAGAAATTCATCAGAATTGAAGAGATTTCTAAAGAATTCAAGGTAAATTCAAAGCAATTAATAAGAATTCAAAAGGCAAAAGACAAAAGATAATTTAAAGAAATTCAAGGTAAATTCAAAGGAATTCATAAGAATTGAAGATAAATTCAAAGGAATCAATAACAATTAAAGAAAATTCTAAAGAATTAAAGGTAAATTTAAAGAAATTCATAAAAATTCAAGATAATTCTAAAGAATTGAAGATAAATGCAAAGGAATTCATAAGAATTGAAATTTTTTTGAAAGATTTCAAGGTAAAGGAACTCTAAATAATTGAAGGTAAATTTAAAGGTATTCATAGGAATTCAAGGAAATTCAAACGAATTCAAAATAAAGTAATTCTAAAGATTTAAGGGTTAAATTTAAAGGAATTTAAAAGAATTGAAGGCAAATTAAAAAGAAATTAATAAGAATTCAAGGAAACTCAAAAGCATTCATGAAAATTCAAGACTTGAAGATAAATTCAAAGTAATTAATAAGAATTCAAAAGAACTCATAGGCATTCATGAAAATTCATGAGAATTCATAAGACTTCAAAGAAATTCATAAGAATTAAAGAAAGTTCAAAAGAATTCAAGGTAAAGGAATTCTAAAAAATTGAAGGTAGATTTAAATGAATTCGCAGGAATTAAAGGTAAATTCAAAGGAATTCATAAAAATTGAAAAACGCTCTAAAGAATTCAAGGTAAGATCAAAGAAAATTATAAGAATTCAAGAAAATTGAAACGAATTGAAGTTAAATTCAGAGTAATTGATAAGAATTCAAAATACTTTAAAGAAATTCATAATAATTCAAGAAAATTCAAGGTAGAGGAATTCTAAAGAATTGAAGAAAAGTCTAAAGAATTCAAGGTAAATTCAAAAAAATTCATAAGAATTGAAGAAAATTCTAAAGAATTCAAGGTAAATTAAAAAAAATTCATAAGAATTCAAAAATTGTTTAAAGAATCGAAGTTAAATGCAAAGAAGTTCATAAGATTTGAAAATAAATTCAAAGAATTTCGTAAGAATTTAAGATAAATACAAAGGAATGTATAAGATATCAAGGTGAATTTAAAGAAATTCATAAGAATTGAAGAAAATTCTAAAGAATTCAAGGTAAATGCAAAGGAATTTATAATAATTCAAGAAAATTTAAAAGAATTGAAGGTGAATTAAAAGTACTTCATAAGAATTAAAGATAAATTTAAAGGAAATCATAAGAATTGAAGCTAAATTCATAGGAATTCATAAGAATGAAAGAAAATTCTAAAGAATTCAAGGTATATTCAAAGGAATTTATAAGAAGTCAAGGTAAATTCAAGGAAATTCATAAGAATTCAAGAAAATTGATTTCAAAAGTATTTATAAGAACTCAAAAAAAATCAAGGTAAGTTCAAAGGAATTCATAAGAATTGAAGAAAATTCTAAAGAATTCAAGGTAAATTCAAATGAATTTATAAGAATTCGAGAAAATTTAAAATAATTGAAGTTAAATTAAAAGGAGTTCATAAGAATTGAAGATAAATTCATATCAATTTATAACAATTCAAGGTGAATTCAAGAAAATTCATAAGAATTCAAGAAAATTGAAAGGAATTGATCTTAAATTCAAAGTATTTAATAAGAATTCAAAGGAACTCATAACTATTCATGAAAATTCAAGACTTGAAGATAAATTCAAAGTAATTCATAAGAATTCAAGAAAATTCTAAAGAATCAAAAATAAATTCAAAGGAGTTCATAAAAATTTAAGATAAATTCGAAGCTATTTATAAGGACTCAAGAAAATTCAGAAGAATTCAAGGTTACTTTAAAGAAAGTCATAAGATTTCAAGAAAATTATAAAGAATTCAAATTAAATTCAATGGAATTCATAAGAATTCAACAAAATCAAGATAAATTCAAAGGAATTCATAAGAATTCAAAAGAATTAAAGTAAGTTAAAGAAACTCATAAAAATTGAAAAAATACAGGGAAACTGAAAGGAATTCGTAAGAATTAAAAAAAATCAAAGTAAATTTGAAGAAATTTATCAGAATTAAAGTTAAATTCAATGGAATTCATAATAATTCAAGAAAATTGATTAAAAATAATTCATAAGAATTCAGCAAAATCAAGATAAATTCAAAGGAATTCATAAGAATTCAAAAAAATCAAAGTAAGTTAAAGAAATTCATAAGAAATTAAAAAAATACAGGGAAACTCAAAGGAATTCATAAGAATTGAAAAAAAATCAAAGTAAATTTGAAGAAATTTATAAGAATTCAAAAGAATTCAATTTAAATTCAATGGAATTCATAAGAATTCAACAAAATCAAGATAAATTCAAAGGAATTCATAAGAACTGAAAAAATACAGGGAAACTCCAAGGAATTCAAAAGAATTAAAAAAAAAAGTAAATATGAAGAAATTTATAAGAACTCAAAAAAATTCAAAAAAATTGAACACAAATTCAAATGATTTTATAAAACTTCAAAGGAATTCATAAGAATTCAAGAAAGTTCACACTGAACCTACCAAAAGTCTTACCAAAACTCTTGTCATTTCCCAAAATGATTCAATTTTTATTAAAAAAAAATTAAACTTCTACCAAAAACAGATGCATTTTCAACCAAATAGTTAAATTTTTAAATAAAAAGATAAAAATTAAACCAAAAAAACAATTAAATTTTCAACTAAATGAATTAATTTTTTTTTAAAGATAAAAAAGATATATATAGTTTATTTTTTAACCAAGCAATTGAATTTTCTATCCACAAAAAAGAAATTTAAAAAATTAATAATTTGCAACCTAAAATGGAAAAATTAATTTTGTAGTAAAAAAAATGTTTAAAAAAACGAATTTCTAATACATTAGACAAATTTTTAAACAAAGAAATTAATTTTTAACCAAATTTACGAGTTTTTCAACCAAAAAAACGTATATAACTTTAACCAAATTATTAAATTTTTAAATCTAAAAACAAATTTTCTGCAAAACTGATGAATTTTCAGTTTTATTTTATTTCATTTTATTTTTTATTTTATTTTTTTATTTCAATTATATTTTATTTTCACTCCTAAATTCCATTTTACAATAAATAAATTTGTTGAAAAATACGGGAAAGATTAAATATTTATTTGTACACTTAAAAAAGGAATAAATAATCTTTTTATACGAAGCAGTATAATTTTTAAATCAGAAAAAACATAAATTTTCTTAAGTAAACCATTTTTATACGTTATAAATCATTCTCCTAATCAAGAATATTTCACATTAAAAAAAATGCCTTCATTAAGAACAGATCCAACATCAAATATTAAATTTGTTTTCAAACAACATTTGTTTGGCTTATAAATAAATGCTGAATAAATTTGGTTTAAATTCATTAAATATTTATTTAACCCTGTATCAAAGAAAGAATTTGTTTGTTTCGAACAAATATTTTTCTGGGAGTTTAAGTCTCAAGATTTAGTTATTAATTTTAAAAAAGAGAAAAAAAAATTCATAAGAATTGAAGAAAATTCTAAAGAATTCATAAAAATTGTAGAAAATTCTAAAGAATTAAAGGTTAAGTTTAAAGGAATTCATAAGAATTGAAGGTAAATTAAAAGGAATTCATAAGAACTCAAGACAATTATACAGAATTGAAGTTAAATTCGAAGGAGTTCATAAGAATTTAAGAGAAATTCAAATGAATTTATAAGGATTCAAGACAATTCTGAAGAATTCATGGTAAATTACAAGGAATTCATAAGAATTAAGGAACATTCTAAAGAATTGAAAATAAATTCAAAGAAATTCATAAGAATTGAAGAAAATTCTAAAGAATTGAAGATAAATTCAATGGAATTCATAAGAATTGAAGAAAATTCTAAAGAATTCAAGGTATATTCAAACGAATTTATAGGAATTCAAGGTGAATTCGAGGAGATTCATAAGAATTAAAATAAATTCATTAGAATTCAAGGTAAAGTAATTCTAAAGAATTAAAGGTTAAACTTAAAGGAATTCATAAGAATTGAAGATAAATTCAAAGGAATTTATAAGAACTCCAAAAAATTCTACAGAATTGAAGTGAAATTCGAAGGAGTTCATAAGAATTGAAGATAAATTCAAAGAAATTCATAAGAATTCAAGAAAATTGAGAAGAATTGAATTTAAATTCAAGGTAAAGTTATTCTAAAGAATTAAAGGTTAAATTAAAAGGAATTCATAAGAATTCAAGGTGAATTCATAAGAATTCAAGAAAATCTAAAGAATTGAAAATAAATTCAAAGGAATTCATAAGAATTGAACATAAATTCAAAGGATTTTATAAGAATTCAAGAAAATTCTAAAGAATTGAAGATAAATTTAAAGGAATTCATAAGAATTCAAGGTGAATTCATAAGAATTTAAGGTGAATTCATAAGAATTCAAGAAAATTCTAAATAATTGAAGATAAATTCAAAGGAATTCATAAGAATTCATAAGACTTCAAAGCAATTCACAAGACTTCACAGAAATTCATTAGAATTTAAGGTAAAGTAATTCTAAAGAATTAAAGGTTAAATTTAAAGGAATTCATAGGAATTCATAAGACTTCAAAGAAATGCATTAGAATTCAAAGTAAAGTAATTCTAAAGAATTAAAGGTTAAATTTAAAGGAATTCATAAGAATTGAAGATGAATTCAAAGGCATTCATAAGAATTGAAGAAAATTCTAAAGAATTCAAGGTAAATTCAAAGAAATTCATAAGAATTCAAGTAAATTCTAAAGAATATAAGGTACATTTAAAGGGTTTTATAAGAATTGAAGAACATTCTAAAGAATGCAAGGTATATTCAAACGAATTTATAAGAATTCATGGAAATTCATAAGAATTCAAGAAAATTGAAAAGAATTGAAGTTAAATTCAAGGTAAAGGTATTCTAAAGAATTGAAGGTTAAATTAAAAGGAATTCATAAGAATTCATAAGACTTCAAAGAAATTCATTAGAATTCAAAGTAAAATTCATAAGAATTGAATGTAAATTAAAAGAAATTCATAGGAATTCAAGACAATTCTACAGAATTGAAGTTAAATTCGAAGAAGATCATAAGAATTTAAGATAAATTCAAATGAATTTATAAGAATTCAAGAAAATTCTACAGAAATGAAGTTAAATTCAAAGGAATTCATAAGAATTGAAAATAAATTCAAATGAATTTATAAGGATTCAAGAAAAATTCTGAAGAATTCAAGGTAAATTTAAATGAATTTATAAGAAATCAAGGTAAATTCAAGGAAATTCCTAAGAATTCAAGAGAATTGAAAAGAACTGAAGCTAAATTCAAAGTAATTAATGCGAATTCTAAGCAATTCATAAGAATTTATAAGACTTCAAAGAAATTCATTAGGATTCAAAGTAAAGTAATTCTAAAGAATTAAAGGTTTAATCCAAAGGAGTTCATAAGAATTGAAGATAAATTCAAAGGCATTAATAAGAATTGAAGAAAATTTTTAAGAATTCAAGGTAAATTCAAAGAAATTCATAAGAATTGAATAAAGTTCTAAAGAATTCAAGGTGAAATCAAATGAATTTATAAGAATTCAAGGTGAATTCAAGGAAATTCATAAGAATTCAAGAAAATTGAAAAGAATTGAAGATAAATTCAAAGCAATTCATAAGAATTCATAAGACTTCACAGAAATTCATTAGAATTCAAGTTAAAGTAATTCTAAAGAATTAAAGGTTAAATTTAAAGGAATTCATAAGAATTCAAGGTGAATTCAAGGTAAATTCATAAGAATTCAAACGAATTCTACAGAAATGGAGTCAAATTCAAAGGAGTTCATAAAAATTGAAGATAAATTCGAAGGAATTTATAAGAATTCAAGAAAATTCTGAAGAATT
>JAAAKG020021231.1:0-20289 GCA_010014905.2 Druon quercuslanigerum | reverse complement strand
GTACAATACAGTATTTTCAGATGAAGCTACTTTCACTTTAAAAGGTGAAGTTAACATGCAAAATTGTAGATATTGGTCCGACAAAAAACCTGATTGGATGTTGGAGAGTCACACACAATATCCACAAAAGATAATTGTTTGGGCTGGTATCTTGAATGATACATTGATAGACCCTTTGTTCATCGATGGTAATCTCAATGCTCGTGCATATGAAGAGCTTCTCAGCAACCAAATTGTACCAAGAATAAGGGAGATTACAGGCGTTAATTTTCAAAATAATTATTTCGAGCAGGACGGAGCAGCGGCTCATTACCCTCAGTTCCCTCAAAGGTAAATTGGAAGAAGGAGTGAAATCGAGTGACCTGCTAGATCTCGTAATCTGACGCCTCTCGACTATTTTCTTTAGGGTTATTTAAAGCGCAAAGTATACTCAACGCAATCCCAAAGCTTAGAGGAATTGCGGAATCGGATTCTGCAACAGGCTACTTTGATTGATAGGGAGATGATTCGTAATGCTGTAACTCATTTTTACAATCGCATAGCTTTTTGTCAAGAAGATCAAGGTTTTCAGTTCGAACATCTTCACTGAAGCGTCAGAGGCCAGGGTACTCACGCTTATCAAGCTCCATGAAACGTGAGAGGCAACAGAACTCACGCGAATCAAGCACCCCAAACGGAACAGAATTTACTACGTCTACGTCGTTGTTCCTGGTTATTGCTAAACGTAAACGTAAACTGCATGGAAAAAACCTTGAAGATCATCGCCAAGATCAATACAGAGCTCACCAATGAATTTCTCGTTGAAATTTACTTCAGGAAGTACACTGACCTCTTGGAAAACTTTGGTAATTTTAAATAACCTCTAACTGACCTTTAACGTTAAATTGACCTATGAATTGGGTACGCACCTAAATGCGGGTAAACTTCAAGCTCAAAATGAAGTACATCATTGAATTCCTCGTTGAAATTTACTTCAGGAATGACCTTCGCTTTTTTGAAAAATATTTGTCCTGAGGAAATATCCAACCGTCCCGGGACTTTTTAGACACCCTGTATACTTACTGCTATGCCTATGATAATCCCAACGCCCAACTGTGGAGACAGCTCGTACCTGATTGGATAATCAAGTCTTTTCTAAAAAACCGCCGGACGACCCAAAGCCAAATCGTATTGTTATTGTGCAGCACCAGAAATAGAAACTAGGAAGGAAGACGTAATGATATAGTTGGTTTTTTAATTAAGTGAATTTTTAAAAACTTTTAAAGTTAAAGCAAATGTTTTAAGAAATTTATTTATATCTTTTTTCATAAACAAAAGTTTATTACAGAGACATTGGAAACCATGTCTTAACATAAAATAATTATGTCTTCAATTACAGAAATTAATAATTGTTCACCCTTTCCACGTAAAATAATCCCAGAAAAAAAAATATTTTCATTATTCAAAAAAAGACTTGTTTAAACAAATAAAAAATATTCAAATAGTTACCAAATATGTTACACAAGAAGTAGTACTCTTGCCATTCATACATGTTTATCTACTAACTGCGACTAAACAAGGGATTGCACAATAGATAACAGATTCCTATGATATAAACGAAACTTCACCAAAATAATACAAATTATTCTAGTTTAGAACAACATATTTTGCATGAAATTTAATTTGATAATTTAATTTTAAAGAATTGACCAAGAACATTTCTTCTTTTGAAGCACAATCTAATGATTTGTAAATATCTGTGAAGGAGAACCTTCACGCCTTCAATAACGAGAGAGATAACGATTGTCGCGTACTATATCCAATCTTAATAAGAACGAGAATATTCATCAGTTATATTTATAAAAAAATTCTTCAGTAATACGTTGATTAGTTTTTTCTCAAATTATCAAATATGAAGATTTTCTCTACTCTCATCTTATCAATTGCGGTTATCCTCAGTGCTATTGGTGAATATAATAATATCTTATGTCTATAATTTAAGTCTACTTTTAACCCAAATGATAATTAAAATATGTGCAATATATTCTAAACTCTTTCTTCATTTTTACTTTCTTTGAAAATTTATTTGGAATGGTCTGAAATGAGTAGGAATTTATTTTTAAAGAATGCAAAACATGTCTGTCGCAAATCGAGTTGGCTTAAATTAAAGGCCGGCTTTATCTGCTTGCACTTATCAGGAAAGAGAGAGATTTTCTACTAAAATTATCTATCTTTTATTAAAAGTTCTAAATAAAAAATGGAATAGTTATACTAACGAGAAAATTTTTTGTTACGACGAGCGCAAGTAAAAAAGCACGGCTGACCTTGAAATTTGATCATTCGTCCCAAAAAGAGCAATGTACTTTTTTCACAAAAGTTTTAAAAGCATAATCAATTCCCAGTCAATTAATTCATAATAGAGATATTTTTTACAGTTTTAATAGAATACACCGCCGGACAAGTTAAAAAAAAATTAGGAATTTTCTACGTCGATTTCATCTTTTGACTTAAGCTAGGAAATTTGTAGTAAAAAAAGAATTTCTAAATTAAAAATATTCAAGTAAAAAGCTGGTTTAAGCAGCAAGCCTGGCGGATAGCGGTAATCGCTCACTTAAATGTGACATTTAAAACTTTCACATTATTTATCGTACCTTGGGTAAAATCTGAGGAATTCTTTATTTTTCTTTTAATTTCTCTATTTTGTGGGTACTTCAACGCAAACTTTAATAAGCTATCAAAAAAATAGTTTAGAACAGCTTCGCGCTTGTTTTTTTCAAAATTTAATCACATTTTAAATACAGAAGCGATTGTTAACAGTATTTGCACTTTTCGAAAAAATAGTTAAATGGAACTGAAAGGGACGAGTTTTGAATTAAAGAGTTTAATTTCCAACCAAGATAGAATTTTACGGCAAGCAAAATCTGAAATAATTTATGGACATTTCAACACGAAGAATTAACATTCAATTCAAAGTAGTTTGACATTCTCATCGGCTTACCCAAGAGCGCCAATATAAGAGCGATTTCGTGAATTACAGTCCACATAAATCAAAATAAAATGGAGCCAAAAAATATTTGTTTTGAACACAAAATTTATTGGATTAAAAATTAAAAAACATATACTGCAAAAATTTATAATTAAAATAATGAACGAAACAATAATGTCTCTATACATCACATGTTTAGAGAAACTCACTACCAAAATTTATACAAAATGTGCTTTTTTATGAAAAATATTCGTAATAATTTTTTTGTACCAAAATTAATTTTCAATCAGAAAATATGAATTTTCAACAAAAAAATTAAGTTATAGCAAAATAACATGACTTTTTTACAAAGGACTTGATTCTTTAATGGGAAAAAAACAAACGAATTTTCAGTCAAACTGTCTAATTTACAGAGAAATCAATTTTTAAATGCATGGTTCAATTTTTAACATAGTAGTTAAATTTTGAAAAAAAATATGAATTATCATTCATACATATAGTGAAATTTTCAACCAAAAAGTCGAATTATCTCAAAGACAGATAAATTTTTAAATCAAAAACATAATTTCACATAAAAAAAGTAAATTTCATAATTTGCTAACAAATATTTAAAGCTTTAAACAGTATAATTTCATATCAAATCTTTAAATTCTCTACGAAAAAAGGGAAATATAAATTTAATCAGGAAGTTACTTTGCAACTAAAAAAGTTTTTTTTGAACCGAATAGTTAAAGTTCTTACAAAACCGCAAATTTAAAAACAAATTTAATTTTATAAAAGATGAGATTTCATTCGAAGCATACGATTTAAAAACCAAAAACAACCAATTTTCAACACAATAATCCCTTTGTTTGAAAATTTAACCACGTATTTGAAAGTGTAACTCAGTAATCGTAATTTTTTGTTTTAATTGTGAAAAATAACATTCAAAATTTAAAAACAATTAAAAAACAACTTAAAAATAGCACCAAAAATAACAATTATAGATATGTAGAAAAACTATAAAAAAACGCGAAAAAAATTATATCAAAACACTTTTTTACATCGTAAAAGAAGGAAACAGTTTGTTAATCAACATTGTTTTACCGACGGTTATGGTTTTATCTATCGAGAATGTTATTTAAAAATATAATATTTTGTTTTATGCTAAATAAAGACAGATACTTGCTTTCCAAAAATGTAATTTTTCAAAATGTCTGTCTGTCTGTGAGCACAATAACTTTTGAAAAAATTAATCTATTAGCTTGGCCTTTGGTACACTTATTAGGTGTCGTAAACTACAGGTCAAGTTACTTAGCAAGCCATTTTGGATAAAAAGTCAAAAAGTGAGCGCATTTTGAATATTTTGCAGACCACTTTTTTTTTTAAATTACAAATTCTCTGTACTGATATCCATAGTATTCGATAAGACGAACAATTTATTTTAATGACTATTTTGGCTTTTTTAATGCCCTGCAAGATTATCATAACAACTTTTTGAATTTTCTTGAAAAATCAAAGTCTCCAATTTTGACTGTATAAGGAAATACTGGAAAGTAAAAAATTACATTTTTTCATGCAACAGTTTCACAGTATTTCAAAGATGCTAAAATATATAATAATAACTAGACTCTCCACCCTTGACGATTTGAGAAAGTCTTTTCGTAAATTATTAGGAGATGAAACAACAGGACACCACAACTGCAATATAGAACACGATGCGGTAGAAAATTCAATTGACCAAATCTGGGTCACTCAGGTTGAAGGTATAATGTAGAAGTTACAAAGTATTAAGTCTGCTGTGTAAATCGTATTATAACGTTTACATCGTTAAAATAACATTGAGACAATCTCGAGTTCGAAGCACGAGGTTTGTGATGAGAATGTGCTCGTAAAGCCAAAGGAGCTTTAACAAGAGAGAATTCACAATCACAAAATTCTTGTTAAAGACACTTTGACGTTTAGTTTTAAAAAGTATGTGCACAAGTGTGGGGAATATACAAAGACCGAGTGCGAGGTTAATACATTATCGAGCGCTAAGCGCAATATAAATATATTATCAAGCGCTGAGCGCAGGACCATGATCTCGAAATTTCTTCAATCACTCGCCCTTTATAATTTCACTCTTTCCTGATAGGTCCCCTTTCTCGAATCGCGTCACATATAATGTTACCTATATTAAGCATAAAAGTGATGTTTCATAATTCTCTCTCCAGAGAAGAAAATATGCCAGAAAAAACTACTCTGTCTCTTTGTTGCAGAGTTAAGTATCCAGTTCGACTGTCTACCTAATGGAGAACCTATTCTTCATGTTTCTCGTTGCGGAACTTCTTCTTCTAACAGACCGAATTCTCCTGAAAGAGCTCATTTTTCCGCCAGAACTCAAGATCTGGTTAGGTCTTCTACTCCTGACTCACCACCGCTTCGTGTTAGGTCCAGGTCTCCTTCTCCCAGGCATTCTTCTTTGCGCGTATTGGGATGTACTCTTGACCATCTTGGAACTCTTCGACTTATTCCAAATATAAATCCGAAGAAGCAATTTGAAATTCGAAGGTACACTTTTCACAGAGATTTGCCAGTTGTTTTGAAAGCAACACGTTATAATGTTCGGCCCTTGCCAACCGATGAACAGACTGTATTATCAACATCCAATGGTGATATTTTGGCAATATTTACTAGAAGCAATGCAGATCTGCGTGGAATATATTCTAAAATTTATAACGGTCGTCGATTTTACGCTGACAAACGGGTCAAAATAAACATGGACAGCGGCGTGATTGAAGAGATGACCCCAGACGAAATCAAGGAAACTCTAACAGGCCAACATAACGCAATTTCAAAGAATTTTGGAAGAATTTATGTGTAATCCTATAATAATTTTACAACCGTCTTCATTACGATAGTCCGCAAGAAACACCCCAAAAGATTCTATTTTCGGATGAAAATTTTTTTTTTAAATTCGAATATTAACACGTGCTACCGAGCACTTCAAAATTCTATTTGCTTAGCATGGGGAAATTTTAAATTTTCCAAAAATTAAACTCATGTTCCAGGGTTTTATCGAAACGTGCCAAACTTTTTAGGGGTTGTAGAAGAGTATCTACGAAATAAAACCATACTATTAACTTTCATTTCCAACTGATCCTCACCCTCTCACCATCGTACAGTGTGAGAAAAAGCAAATTTTTTTACCAAAAACGACTGACAGTGCAAGTCTTAACCGATTTTGAGTTTCCCTTTTTAGAATTGATCGTAGGGACTTCAGGTATAAAATTGAACTGTGCACTTTTTATTTTGAGCTTTAATGACTTTTAATTTCTTCTAAGACTTTGAAATTCATTAAAAAAGGTCCTAAATCAAAAGAAAAACTAAGTACAAATATTTTAATAATAAGTTAGAGTAATTGAAATTTTTTTAATAATATTTTAAACAAATTAATTACCAAAAGTCATTTTTTCGTGATTTGCCATCATTAGCTAATTTCGACCTATAGCTTCTGTATAAAGTATCGCAGATAATGATGTGCTCTTACAATAAATAAAAATAGCTAATGATTGCTACTTATTTAAGCAATTTTTATAAACAAAAGCACATTTCGACAAATTTCCGTTAAGCGAAAATAAAACTTGCACAGTTAAATGTTATACCCGAAAGCCTTACGGTCAATTCTAAAAAAGAAAAATCAAAATCCGTTCAGAATTGCACTGTCAGTCGATTTTTGTCCAAAAAATGTGCTTTTTCTCCCACTGTGCAGCGCCCCAAATACGACACAAATTTAAGAAAACTAACTTTTTACGTATTATTGTTACTTTTTGGCTCAAAACGTCGTCTTTTTCATACATATAATTACTGATGGATAATATGGATATTTCTTATGACTTATTAAACAATTTTAAATTGTTCAAACAAATGTAAATTATTTGAACAATTATTTATTCTCAAAAAATGTAAAAAGTAATCGTATTTTCTGATTAAAATGTAATTATCGGTCATTGTTTAAAGTATTAATTTTTTCTAAAAACATTATGTAATTATTTTAAAAATTCCTATTGTATATTTTCAAATTTCTAAAAATTGTGATAAAGATATCAGCTTTTTTCAAATTTGTATTCTGTGAACGTTTTGTTGAATAATGACATAATTTTTGTACATTCATTTTAATGTTTCTTTTGACATGAAGCAACTACCGAAAAAAATGTATAGCAACAAAAAATTAAAAAAATTAATTAAATTTTTTATAAACAAAGGAATTACTAAAAATTGTTTTGTAAGAAATAGCACTTGTTATACGCCGCTTGCACAGAGTGGGAGTATTTTATTGATAAATTAAAAACACCCCCACAGACAACGTTTATTCATTTTGTAGGCAACTATCTTAAATTATGTGAACTAAATATTAGACTTTAGAGGAAGAGAAACAGAGAAAGAAGCAGCGTCAGCCGTGACGTCAGCAAGGTGAAAGGACGAGTAGAGGCGAGTATCGCGAGTAGAGTGCCAGCGAAACTGGACGCACGCATCTACCTCCACCGATCTTTTGCCCTCTCCACCCCACTCAAACGCAACACCCAAGCAGAGTCGGCTATATTAGGGCGCGCACTGGCACGGAACGTCACTTGTTTGGAAACTAGTAACCAGCGTCTTCACAAAACCCTACAGCTACAAACCAGCCCTGTGTTTGTGAAGTATATTCAACGCTGTTCTTCCGAGTAGAACATCGTGAATACTAGTCTGCACCTAAAACATCACTGTACACAACAATAAACATGCTAAAATAAAACTAATTAAAACAGATATTCTTTCTTTTTTTTAATAAAGGTGTTCAATCCGATTTATTTCTTTTTCTGCTGCCCTCCGCTAACGAGCTTGCTGGCTTACCAGTCCGCTAGTATCCCCGAAGATTTTTCTCCTTGCTGCTACCGCCAAATACTATGATAAAATTTAATAAATAATTTATTATTGTATAGACAATTTTTACCGATACGTCATGGCGGTGTAAAAAGAAAGGACGATTTCGTAAGTCAGCCATCTCGGATAAGAATTAATAAGGATAGAACGTTTTCAAAGTAGTTGATACCATATTTTTAGAGATTTAAAAATGCCATATACGGCAATTCGTATTAATCTGCAAACCAAACCATTTCATCAGAGCTATAGCATTTACAAAATTAACTAAAAATTTTAGACCAAATAGTGCACGGTAATATAAAAGTCAAAAGAACTGAAGTGTGGCTTTTTGAAAGCGCTGCCAGAAAATCATGACAAATTCTTGCAATTTTCTTGAAAAATAGAAAATTAAAAATTGTTCTCCCATAAAACGCCTGCAAATTCGTTTCTATTTATGTTTTCATCCAACGCTTCGTTTTTGTTTTATTCGTTACAAACAATCTAAAAATTAAAAATAAATTTTTTTGGACAAACGATTTAAGCGAAGAAAACATTAAATAAAAAAAAGTTGTTCTCCAAAAAAAGCTAAGAATTCAGTGCTGCTTTTATTTTCTGAGAAGTATAGTTTTTTGTAATAATCGAGCAAAGTAACATTAAAAATGAAAATAAATAAAATTTTTGAAAAATGAAGAAAAGGTCAGAAAAAAAACGATAGACAAAAGTTGTTTACCTGAGAAAGAGATGCAAATATTTTATTAATCATTTTTTTTTATTGACGCGTCGTTTTTGGTTTGATTTAGAAAAGGAACATTAATAAAAAATTCAATTTCTGGATGGAAGCTACGAAAAAAATTTATCCCGACGAAAAATAGCTGCATTTTTTTAAAATCATTACTTGACTGGATACTTAGTTTCTGCTTCAATGGCTTCAATTTGTAAAATAATACTGCATGGAAAAAATTAAGACACAAAAGTTGTTCATCAAAAAAAGATCTATAAAGTTGCTTTAAATTATTTTTTGATAGAATACGTACTTTTGTTTAAATCATGAAAAACAAACTTGAACATAAGGAATAAAGATGTCGCAAAATGATAAAATAAATTAATCACTTCCATAAATTCATATTATCATTTTTAATGAAAAATACATTTTTCATATGATTTTCCAATACCTGAATCAGCAGTCCCAGACCAAAGTGTAGAAATAAATATAAGACTTATTAGATATAAGACAGTTCAACTTAATGAAGACAATTTCGCACTTCTGATAAAACCGAGTGCGAAGGACGAGATGCGTTAGGAGGATGTGCTTGTTAATGCCGAAGGCGCTTTAACAAAAGAGCTGCGGCGGGATGTGCCGCACCAAAACATGCATGTAAAAAGAGTTCAAGGTAAAACCAAAACATGTTCAAATCTGGGTTCCAGTGTAGCTAGTGCTTAGCTATTGAAAAAATTAGTTTTTATCTACGTTTGGTAAATCGGCTCTTAAGTCGATTAACAGTAACAAATTATCATCGTGCGTCAGCGACTTTTAATGTTACGAACAATTTTTCTAACAATAATTCATTTATGAATATTACCTTCAGGCCACAATTTTGCTTTCCATAAAACCAAGTTTACACTGTTCGAAAAATTATTTCCAATTCCTATATGTATATATATATGTAAATATTCGTAATAAAATTATTTGCTTTTGTAAAGTTTCGTGGAAGCAAGCTAATATTGATATTCGATAAATATATTTTTCTCTCAATCAATTCAGACGGACTGGGGTGGATAAAAGTACCACTAATCATGGCACTAAATCTCGTCTGTCTAGGCCATGCGAATAGACGCTTTTTAACATCAGGATATTCTTAGTTTACATAATGAATATTGCTTTTTTCTTAGAGAATGGATTTTGTTGATTCATAATTGAGCTGAATAGTTAATAATTAACTTCACTGTAATTTTTATATAACGTATCATTAATCTAAAAGTAAATTAAATTTTCTGAAGAATCGCAGGTAAATTATATTGATATAACATGAAAAACAAACAAAATTGAAAAATGGATAGTGCGACAGGGTAAATTTCAACTTACCTGTCACTTCAGGCTTTCACAATACATTAAACGGCCAACTGACGAGAACCAAAATGACCAGGAACGAAAGTCATCCCGGCCAAGAGCATCCATCTAAAGTTTTCTTGCTTTTCCATTTATGTTTCTGTATGCGCTTGATTTCATGTTCAACTAACCTCCACTTGTAAAATCTCGGAGAATAACAACAACATAACGGAGGCAAGGGATGATTCGTCACTTCAAGGACTTGCATAATTTACCAATGCACAGGGTAAAGAACCCACAACAACCCTAATCCTGGCACGCTAGGCTTATAGTTTCCGATCCGGATCCTTGATGGCAGGCCTGCAGCCTACTGCTATCCCTAACATCATATGATTTTGGTTCCTGAACCCAACACGAGATGGCAAGCCTCAAACAACTGAACCATGGATTCCTCATTCGGTCGTCAGCTCGCTATTATCTTATGTCATTTTAATAAGCCTTAACGCCACAGAGCCATAAACGATTATGCAATTCTGATATTACGAACTCGGCCTGGTCCATGCCACTTAAAACCGGAGCAACGCTATATTGCCTCGATAATTGACATCACTGGGGGAATCATGCAACAAACGATCGGAAACTTGGCAAAGGTCGGCATCAATTGGCATTGGATGGACTATACACTGGACCAAACATCGAGATTCGACACTCCAATGAGCGAGCACCGAGTAATAAGAATTTGTAAACAGTAAAACTCGGTAACTTACGTATTTTGTGAACCTAGGGGTTCACCAGAGTCTTGTCTGCATGAAGAGTTTCATTGGGCACTAAATGTTCTTAGAATCAATGAAAAACTTTATGAAACCAAGTTCCGAGACTTAGGAATGTATGTTGACACGTATGCGCATACGTACACTGGACGTTGAGAGGAACCTAGCATTGTTGGCGACAGTTGCTAGGTAGGCAGTTTCTTTGATAATTCTTCTGTGGTCTCTAATTTAATTAAATTTCGCGTTTCAACGTCGTGTGTCGCAGTGGTAGACACACGTTGTTGAAACTTATCCATTGCTGACCTCGGATTTAGACAATTTGACCCCATAGGTGCATTTTCAATACAAATATAATAGATAAATTTTCAGTTGCAACATTTTTTATGAGCATAAGTACGAATTTTTATCGAGATCTTTAAATCCATAAATAAAATGATGAATATTTTTCAAAAAAGAACAATGTTGGCCAAAGTAATTAAAATCTGAACCAAGTTATTTCAACATAAACGTCAAATATCATATAAAATGTTATATCACTTAAAAACAACTAATCAAGTACGTTTCTTTCTTTGAAACTGACAATAATGAAATATAAATATCTGTGAACAACTAGCTTATCGTCTATAATTTTAGAGGTAAGGACTGCACTATTTTTATAATATGATGAAAAACCAGAATAGTCATTAGTTACATTGTAAATAAAATTCTTAATTATGTGTTTGTTCATTTTTTCTCTAATTAAAAAATATGAGGATTTTTTCGACTGTTTTTTATCCCATGCCATTATTCTTAATTATACTGATAAATATAATCATACTCTATACCTCTAATATAAGTTGAAAATGTTTATTTTGATAAAAATATTGCTAATATTTTTAATATTGCTACTGTTCTTTCAACGCCTGAGTGAGCAGTGCACATTGCCATCGGCAACCCTTAATCGAAACCACATCGCGGCGACAACTTTTGGAAAGATCAAATCAAGTTGGCTGGACTAAAGTCCGACTAATGCTACTTATATTTTTAACGAAACATATGCATTTTATGCTAAAATAATGTATCTTCTGACAATTATCAGTTCTAAAACCAAATTGTAATAGCTACGTAAGCGGGTTACGGACCACTACTTAGAGTTTTTTATTTTCTCGGTAATTTAAAATTGAGTAATATTATTGGGAACATATATAACATATAACATAACATTTGTTAGGTCTTTGAAAGACTTAATTTCCACGATTTCTTTGACAAGCAAAAAGTGTAGAGTGCGCCGCACAACTATACACTTCAAAGTGAGGATCTTTCCGTTGAATTATTTTTCGTGCGATTTTCTCCTGTTGGCATTGTTTTATACTGAAGAGGTTTACGAACATTAAAAGAATACAGTTGACGATCGGTTCGTTTCTGGGGGAAAAAGTAGAATCTTTCTTATTGGTACTGTTTTTAAATTTAAAAAAAAGTTCAATTGGTTTATGTTAAATATATTAAAGTAATTAAGAAAAGGTTTTACTTCTGCACACAATCTTTTTATAATAATGTCCAAAACATAACATTACCTTCTGTTACTCCAACCGTCACATTTAAGTCCTAATACATCTGAATCAATTATTTATGTGTGAACACTAGCAAACCTATCAAAAGTTCCAAGAACTAAAAAATAACATTGGTTAGAAAGATACATAGCTATCTCCATCTTTTTAACGAATGACATTTTTTTGGTCTTCCAACTTCATACAGGTTATATATTGAGGTGCTGCATCTAGGATTATAATATCAAAGATATTTAACCTAGATGTGACAAGGGTCTAGTTAGGCCACATGTCACGAGAGCGGCGCTAGTGTCGAATTTGCAGCTTCGATTTCTTCCGATACTTTTGTGCTAAATTCGGCAGTAGAGACGCACCAAATCATCTTTTATTGTGGTAAATGTAAATAGCTAACGCTAGCAAAATTATCTTTAGCAGGCACAGTTGCTGATATGCTGCTTACCGTTTATCGCAGATGTTCTTGCTGGCCAGCTGTTTGATTAGTGATATCTGCCTGACCATCTCGCAGCTCACCATCACCACCGTCCCAGATGATATGGCGCCCAGCGACGGCTCTATGGGCGCTCCGACGATCCTCGAGAAGCGACAAGCGTTTTAAAATATTTAATAAACTCTGCATTATTATATATGGGTTTTGGTGTTCTGCTCAGTGGCATCGGAAACCTTGTCAGTAGCAGTGCTATCGCAAACATAATTTTCACTCATGAGTTACCCTCGCACACAATAAATGATTTACATGTAACTTTTTCATTAAATATAAATGTGCACATTCAAAATTTCTTGAGTTACTACTTCTTTTGGAGAAGATCTTACAAGCGTTACAATTTTTATAATTAATATTAAACATTTATATTTAATGAAAAAGCTTTCTAAATTGATAGTTTTTCTCCTTAAACATTTTTTAATTTCAAGTATGTTTTTTCCAGTTCATATAAGAATTAGGAATCTTTCTCATAGTAGGAGTTTAAAGAATGATTCGGTAAGGGTCTTTAAATTTGAATAGTTTAAATTTGAATTTTCACTCAATTTGCCCTTTTTATAAAATACGGATCCTTTCAAATTCAAAAATTTAAATTCAAGAGCTTCTAAATTTTATATTAATTAAAGAGCCTAAAATCGGTTCTTTTTGAAACTGAAGCTGTGGAATCTAAAAGTTTTCGAATTATTAGTTGGGCTTGAAATTTCTATTTTAAATTTTTAAACATTTGTTGGAAAAAAAATGTAAAGGTATTTTAATCAAAGGGTTTTAAATTTTTTAGTTTTCAGGCTTTGGATCCTAGAGAATTTAGCCTTTAAAAAAATTGATTTTATGTGGGTCTTATATGCTTATATATTTGTTGCAAAAGTGGAATTTCAAGTTTTGAAACTGAGATATTGATGAACAATTTACTTATTTATAACAATTTATTAATCGTTGTTAAATAATTACTATTTGGAAAAGTAAAAGCTCTTAGGCTTTTCTTAATGTATTGAAAGATCCTCTAAAGGTTTGCCGTTAATAAGAATTATTTTGTTATAAACTATTTTCTTTTGCACTCTCAGGCTTCTCTGATAGTGTATTTACTTAGAAAATTTTATTGATAATAAAATATTATATGAAATTTAATGAAATATCTACTAAAATAACAAATTATAATATTTGTAATTTAATCAATTTAAACTCAAAATGACAACGTTACAATTTATGACAATTTACAACCATACAATTAAAAGGTTTAATTTTTAAAACACTTAGAAGATTAATATTGCTAACAATGTTGAAAATGAAGTAATTTATGATATAACAAAACCGCAAACATACAAGCCTTATTAGTAAGTATTTGAATTTAAGATAACGACAAGGTGTCCACATTTCTTTAAAGTGTTTTTTTGAAATATTGATTGAAAATGATCAAATTAGTCAAATCGTTTGAGCTAAACAAAAAAAATTTGTAGTGTGACGTCCAAAAGAAATAAAAAAAAATCTGAAATCGGTTAATACCTTCTGTCCCCTTTTTTATTTGAAAATTTAATTTTTTGCAAATTTCAAAAAGTTGAATATGTTGGACTAGAAATTTCTCCAACTTGAATGAAAGGAACATGCTATTATTTTGTTTTTCGTATTTTTAACGATTTGAATGATTGGCTGCGACTAAAATTTTTTTGTTTAAACAAAATAATAGCATTTTTTTTACTCAAAGTGAAGAAAGTTTAGGTTCGACATATTCAACTTTTTTTTAATGTATTCATAGGACGCAATAACAAATATATTTTTTTTTGCCAATTTCAAAAAATTCTAAATTAGGCAAAAAAGTTTTTTTTTCGAAGAATAGGGAAACTTTTTGGAATTTTTTAATAAAAAAAGGGAATAGAAGATACTAACAGATTAAAAAAAAATTGTTACTGGGGACTAAGGGGAATATCTATCAATGACTTGAGGGAGACTATTCTACTGACATATGCCGATGATATCGTAATGCTTGCTGGCTCTCTATTGATCTCCAGAGAAGGCCACCCAAGATTCCGAGTTTGACTTTCAATGACACGCAGCTCGAGATTGTCAGGGAATATAACTATCTAGAGAAACTATTTTTGAGCTATGGTATCTTTACACTGGCTTGTAATAAAAAAATTGTTGCCACAAGGATGGCTACGGGAAAAACTTTGCAGGTTCTGCGTAACTCCAAAGCAGATTCCTGGAGCTCAAAATTGATTCTTTTTCAACGTCTCGTAGCTAATGTTCTGTTCTATGCCATAGAAATTGAGAGACTATATTATCTTAAAAATGGCGTTGAACTGGTTGGAGAGAGTACTGGACATGGGGGGACAGAGACTGCCCGGAATTGGTCTGTTACGCCTGCAGAACCTGGCCGATTCAGGTTCTGTTGTTCCAAAATTGAACTGGGTTTTAGAGGGAAAAAATCTTATAGCGTTGTGTGAACAAGATGACCTGTGGCCAAGTTTGAACTTGCAGTCCCTACAGGCACGCGAAGAGACAATTTTGAAAAAAAATTGAGGCTTAGCCCCAGGGAGTGGACATGCGCATGTTGGCGCAGTCCACATGCCTACATGTGCTGCCCTATCTTTGTGTCCATAAAACGGGTCACGAGTACCTGACTAATGATACTACTTTTAATTTTTTCAGAGTTCTCTCGCAGATGCGTCTCACGGTTGTCGTAAAAGGGAGATTTTCTGTGGGTGAACTTAGTTTTGGATTTATTAAAAGGAAAATCTGTTCAATTTGTAATCTGGGAGTGTAAGAGACTCTTTTTCATTTACTCGTAGAATGCCCAATGTACAGAGATTTTCGAACATCCTTTTTGGGCCCATGATCGGCCTCACAGCCTCTGGAACCTTCTGGATAGCGCTCCAAAACCCTCCAGATATAAAAGAACTTTGTCGCCTTACAATGTATCTATTTGGCGTTCTAAAAATAAAAAAATTTTATTGTGTATTCCTAGCATAATAAGTCCATAACTGTTTGTGAAGCTAATTAACTAGACGCTCATATTTCACTTTCTTTAGTAGCATCATTATAATGATCAAATTTTAAGATCTTGGTGTATATAAACAGCTTTGTTAAGATTATTGTAGCGATGCTATCAATATCCCCACACTACCGAGAGGTGCGGATCTCATGTTATCGCCTGGCTTTATAAATATAAACAAAGCAAAGCGATGGAGAAAACGGTGCACGCTGTGTTCAAAAGTATTTAGAAAAAGAATTCGGACGGATATTACCGCAGGCAATACATCCGAAAAAAAGTGTTTAAATATTATTGAACATTTGGTATGTCGTAAAGCTCGATTTAATTTACTTGCCATAAAAGAAAGAGGTATTCGCGCTAAAGAACCGGAACATTATAAAACAATGCTCTTTCCTTCCTGGACAATGTTAAAGTTTTATTTGGTCAGCAAGTGGCAAGGAATTGCGCAAGCACAAGGTTTTCAAAAGCAACACTGCCCTTATCGCACATTATCTCAAGATTGGAAAGGAGATACCAGAAGAGAATAATTTGAAACCCAAAATTGAAAAAGTATACATCACTACAGATTTGAAATTATGGTTCATCAACAACGCAAGGCATACTATTTTGACAGAAATAGAAGAGTTTCAGGAGAAAGATCCTGGATAAACGTTAAATACTATTGCACAATTAGAAGTAAATATTTACGAACTGAAACGAATGAAAGGCAGTAATTATATCAAGTTGTTGAATAAAATTGGAGAAAAAAGCATTCATTAATTTAAATTAGTTGAATTAACATAAAAATAGTTTAAAGTTCAATTTTCAAGCAAAAATACGAATTTTTTAGAAGATAGTTAAACTTTCAACACTAAAAGTAATTTTCAATAAGAAAGTTCTCTGAAGAAATATTATTTTCTGTAGTTTAGGCTCTAGCTAGTTTTAGCTTGATTTATTGCTCTTAACAACATACTAAATTTGCACCAAAAAATGGCAGTTTGCTCCATCATCTTGAAAAAAATGCCAAAAATCAATTTTTTGGAAATAACTTTTTTTTTGGTTATCCGAAACCAACAGTAGTTATTTTCATAAATTTAGGTGACATAATTACCAACAAGTTTCCTCTAAAACATGTTCTATATATTTATTTTTTTTCTACCGCCACTTCTGTAAAATTTGCTGTTTTCTAGGACCAATAGAATTTTTTTCAAAACGTTAAATAAGCAGAAAAATACATAATTTAATAAAAAAGTTACATTTTCAACTTTAAAAGATCACTTTTCAACTCTAAATGAAATTGTTACTTCGTCATTAGAAACCAATAATTCCTAAATAAAAAAGTAAGTTTTTAGTTAAAAAAGATACATTTTCAGTCGAAATCTCAGGTGAAAAACCTTATTTTGGAAAAAAGGAAAAGCATTTTTAATAGAAAAACTCAATCTTCATACAGATAATTATAAATTTGTAACTAAATTATATTAATCCTTGAAGAGAAAGATCAATTTTTTGAAAAATACTAATCCTTAACTGGATAGTGTAGCTTTCAACCACGAAAAATAATTTTGGATTAAAAAGACAAAGCTTCAACATGCAAGATAAACTTTAAACCCAATAGTGTACTTTCTACTGAAAAAGATAAATTTCTAACCAAAAACGTTATAACTAGATTTTTATTTAAAAAACTTAATTTTTAACATGTTATTTAATATCCTCGCTATAACTTCCTGACTTCAAGTTCTTGATTTCCTTTCTCTCCTTTCTCACACAAATATTGCTCTCTATCCGTTGGCATGATGCACGCAAGTTCCTATTAAACGTTGACTCTCTTGTTCTCTCCTGCCCTGCTGCCTTCTGTCTCTCCATGCCGTTTTTCTTAGGCATATCATATACCTGTCTTCCTTCCTCAAGCATCCTTCTCACTTTACTATATGCAGACCATTCGTTCACAAATATGGACCCTTTGAACCTTCATCTTTCCACCCCTACGTCACCAACACTTCCTTAACAGCGTACTTCTCGCTTCTTTCGAAAATTTCTCCTAATATTTACACAATCATCCTTGCTAAACTCAGTAACCATTTAACATACCTTTCCTGTATCCTATTTACATCCTGACTTTCCTTTTAACGGCACACCTCTACTCCATAAGATAAGACACTCATCACTAGCGACTCGAATAATTTTATTCTCCTTCCAAAATTATCTGCGAACAACTTCTTTCACAGCCTATCTTCTTTTGTATCTTATCCTCTTATCCTCCTGATCCTCTCGATCAGGCGTTTATCCACTCCACTCTGCCGCCTCTCAAAACCTCGCCTATCGACCAAAGGCAACGCGCCTTTGAAAAACATGAAAAATGCTAACACCTTCAAGTCCTTCTTTGCAAATTCTCTATATACCACGTGCGGAAATACGTAAATATTGTCGATAATGCTTCTTTCCTTCCTAAAGCCCACCCATCCCCCAACACCATTGTCTATATTTTGTATGCCGTATACATAAGCGCAATCCCTCTATAATTTCCCTGTCTCTCTCTATCCCTTTTTTATACAGTTGTACGATCTATCTACCCCCGCCCTCTAGGAAATCCCTTCACCTCAATGATTTCTTCACCAGTCCCACCAGCCCCTCCCTCACTCTTTTTGTGCGAAAAAGCACGCTTTGACCTCTAACTCTCCAAGGCCTGCTGCCTTAGACCTTTTCATCTTTCTTATCTCCTTTTCTATATCCTCGGCATTCAGCTCATCTTCATCCACTCCATTCCTGACTACCTTTATGGTATTCTCACCTATCACCACCCGAGGTTTCCTACACCTATTTATTATCTTCCACACGTTCCCTTCTATCTTAACACTTCTCAACTCCTCTTCCAGCTCTTTTTCCATTTTCTGTTCTTTCTTCTCATATGTCAACCTTAACTCCTTCCTTAGTTATACGGGCTCCTCTCTTGTAGCAGTTCCTTCTTTCCACTGCTTGTTCTTTCTTTTCACCTTTCTTTTTATCCTTTAACATACCATATGCCACCGTAAATTCACTATTAATTTCTTATTATATCTAAATGCCTTATTTTAAACACATTTCCTCAATTTCTCTTTCAGATCCTCCCATATATTTTCCACCGACTCCCTCCCTCCCGTGTAATCACAATCTAAATAGCCGATGGTCTGATTTTACCATCGCTTTCACTACGAATTTCTCTGACTCGTCCAGACCTTGCATATCCATGACCACATTGTCTATGACTGATAACCCCACCAGCAAACATATATCCTTAATTCATTTGCTCAGAATTTCCCCCTCTTTATTTATTACTTTATCCTTCGATTTTTTTCCTAAACTTTCTCCCTTCCAGTAGAGTCCCGCCTCCCTTCCTAATCTCGCAATAAAGTACCCTCCTAGTACCACCATACCTTCCTCTCTTTCTTATAGTAAGTCTTCCATCCGGTCCTTAATCCTTTTAATCCCATACCTATTGTATACTATCAGGAACTTGTACATCCTCTCTCCTATCTTTACTCCCCTCATTTGCGCCCTCCCTTCCTCTCTACCGCCATAAAATTTTTCGTTAAATCTATCCCTTACCCCTGTTATAATTCCCCCGTTAGCCTCTTCTTTCTTCCTCACTATGCCCACCTCACGCAGCCTCCACCTATACACCCCCTAGCATCCTTGACTCCATTGTCTTACATTCCTTTTTCTCTACCTACGTATTTACCAATCGCACAATATCAAATTCCTAGAGATACTGTCAGAAATCCTTATCTTTTCTCCAAACCCCTGCTACGTTGCAGAACAGAACACTCACTACCCCGCATCTATCCTTTATCCGCGGCTTCCTACTTCCTACGAAACAACTCCTCCTGTACAACCTTCAGCTCCTATTTCTCTTCGCTCTACGCATACACTTTCTCATATATTTTTCTTTTCCTATAACTTGCCTTTGCCTTTCTCCCGTCACTTATCTCCCTCCTAGCCCTGTCGCACTTTCTGCACATCGCTTTCCTTCTACATCAAATCTTGGTTGATAAAAAGTCTTTTATCGTTTATTCTATTTTTATTTATCACCCGCTCTTACTTCAACTCTCTTACCATAATATTATTTCTCCTGTATGCCTTTTCTTTCCTTTCAATTCTCTCCCCCATTTCCCTTATTCTTTCTCTAGGAGCCACCTCCTTTTCGTTCCTACGCCCTCCAACCTTCTTTTCTATCATGTGTGCTCTACCCTCTTCCAGAACCCTTTCCTCTCGTCCACGGATCTGCCACCTACCTCCATGTCTGACCCTTCTTATTTTTTCATCAGCACTTCCATCTCCTTTTCCCATTAAACGTCTCTAATCATCATGTAGATATTTTTTATTACTGCTCAAAATGTAATATAGCAATGGGACCTGAGAGATCTCTCAACAACTATCAACATTTCGACTGTTCCTTGACAGTCATCTTGAGAAGAATTACAAACTGGTCTACTTCTGTCTGCTGTTTGGCTTATAATATACATTTTTGCTTATGAATTTAACAATTTGTAATTTTATAAATAAGTCCGTTCAGCAGACGGAGTCTGCCCTACTCTTGATAGTTAGTGGAAGCTTCTAATGTGTCCCCTAAGGGTTTACATTTTTTTTTCTTTCACCTTCTTCCTATTCCTTAACACAC
>JAAAKG020021220.1:0-20290 GCA_010014905.2 Druon quercuslanigerum | reverse complement strand
CAAGTTCACAAAAGAAGCAACACGAAGAGAGGACTCGCACGCTCAACCGCTCACGAAGATGTGTCAAACTATACTACGCGACCCTGCAGGGATAGACGACCGTTTTACAACTTATCCTAAAATTAACGATCGCAATACGTGACCGAACAATGGTCCGCCGGGGAAACAATTAACGTCGATCGGTCGAAGCCCATGGAAGACAATAAGCCCGCATTATACAACAACCCAAGGCAAACCAAATTCGAGGTCCAAAGGTGCAATTTCACCGAACATACTCGGAGAAGAAACTGTACTCAAACACAAAATCGAGTTAGGACGCAAAAAATTTAAATTGTTACCACTGTGTTGAAAAAGGTTGATATAATTGGGCAGGTAGTAATTCCAATTAGAAACGTAAACATAAGAACATAAGGCAATCCATTTAACTAAATGTAAAATTGACGTGCAGGCCACGATCCCATAAAACAGATATACTACCACGTGAGCCCTAAATTTAAAGAAATTATAAATCAAAATTTGATAAATTATTAGATCAGGATATAATAGAACCCTCTTCTTCTGAATAGGGGAATCCCGTAGTTTTGTTAAAAAACCAGAGGAAGATTACAGCTTCTGTTTAGCCTTTAGAAAAGTCAATAATATGAATAAAGGACCTCTATCCAATTCCACTCATGACAGAAATACTCGACACTTCAAGATCACAAAATTTATTTACAAAATTGATCTGAAATTAACTCATTTGCTAATCCCTCTAAAATAAAGTTCATAACCCATTACAAAATTCATAGTCATTTACATACAATAATGCTTCAAAAATGTACTACGAAAAAATTAAGCTCTCTATCAAGTAATGAATAAAGTAAATAAAGACGCTTATATTATATCTATCAATAGAATTAAGGGTGAACGCCAAGATCACTAGAGTGTGGACGATCCCCATTCTTTACCATGATGTAAAAAACTTATTTTCGTTAAAAGAGTATCTAAGTTGTATTCTAACGTCAATCTTGCCATTCTGAGATATTCATATTTATATATCATAAATTAGAACAAATAAGAAATGTTAGTTACCTCAGCCAAGGCTGATTGGTAAAAAATAAATCGATTTTTCGAATGGCGTTTTAACAAAAATTTGAGTCATTTGTTTTCAGTCTTTATTACTATTGATAAAAAGATAAGAGTCTTATATATATCTAGAAGCGTATTATCTAGGAAATAATTTCTCTACAAATTTGTCGTAACCAATTTTTGAAAATTATTTTTTTAATTCTAAAACAAATTAGCATCACGGTCTCTGGCAGTAGGTAGATGTTCGCGTATCCAGGAAGTTTCCCAAGAAAGGTTCTTGAAATGATTGTGACGAATTCATTTGGGTTTATATCATATGAAATTCGGCCTGTTTCATCTGTGTCATGTCACACTGTAGCATGTCTCATCTGCGGCATGTACCACTTTTGACATGTCACAATTGCGGTACCTAGCGGCTTCTCTCACCAGCGGAAAGGGATTCGACTAATATTTTTTTTTTTTTGCAGCCAGCTATAGGAGTGCCTTCCCGCCCTTACTAAACGTTGAAAAAGGGGTAGGGGTATGACATTACAGTATTTATGTGATCAGTCACTTGCCGCAGAAAGAACTGCCAAATTAATTACATTTAAATAAAGCGATAATTGTTTAGAAAGATTGCCTAAACTTTCATTGGAAACCTATCTGGGAACGCGGACAGTTACACACCAAAAGAAAATATTTCTTTTATTAACATTCTAGTAGATAAAGCCGTCATACTTTCAGACGCCAAACTTAAAGCAGAAGATCTAAAAATTCTTAAAAATACATTCAAGTATAATGGCTACCTAAATAACTTCACTAAAAGATATAATAACAAAAGATTAAGTTACGTACAGAATAAAAACAAAAACTCACATATTACAACACAAAATAACTCTCTGAATATCGTTCTTAATTAACTTATTTTACTACCTTTATCAGCGATCACACAAGATTTTACAAACATTCTTTTGTCGATTTTTGCATTCTAATAACCTTTAAATACGATAAAAAGCCTTTTTAGCGTTTCACAAAAAACAAAGATATAACTTCAATAGAGATAAAACTCATATTCTTTACATCATTCCATGCGAGGGCGGATGTGTATATATTGGCCAAGTTGAACGACATTTTAAAGATGGAATCAGAGAAAAAAAAACGATTGTAAACAAGATTCTAGAGGTACCTCTTTAGTTTCGCATTAACACACTCTAGACCACCAATTTCACTTTTTAACTCTAAAATATTATGCACCGAAAATAATTATAAAAAACTTACTTTCAAAGAAATGTTCTAAATTTTTTAATATCAAAACTCAGTTAAAAAACGTTCTGACACCAATTTACTTATCGATTTTCTTGCGATATCTTTAATTTTTCAAGTACAATATAGGGGGCTTTAGTCAACATAGAGTATTTCATCTCTCCTTGTAACAATGAAGATGACCTCACCCCTGGACTTGCAGTCATGGGGATGTAGAGTGCTGCCCATAATTTTGTTGATTTTAAACACTAAAATGCAATGCACGTCCACGAGGTAGTATCTTAATTTTATTTTATTTTATTTGACTATCAAAAAACAATATATCTTTTTAAAAAATCTTTTTAAAAACATCATCTCATAGAACATCTTTTCCTAATAAATTAACAAATATATTTTATCTTTAAAATTCTTTTCTACAAGATAACTAGTCCACTTCTATACTATGTATTCCTGATAAAGCCTGTTGTCATAAAGCGAAACCTCCTTTCTTAATTTAAATTGAATATTCAATCATTTAAATTTATTGAAAAATATTTATTAAAATTTTGGATCCGGTTTATTATTTTAGACAATGACCAATGAGAATTTTTTCTTGTACCTCTTCAACTTTAATTAAAATTTGTTTTAAACCCTTTTCATTCTACCATGCATCAATATTTATGAATGGTAAGATTTTTTCTTTTATTCTCAGACTTTAAAAGCTGATTCTAAATATTTCCAAAGTTTGAAAATTTTCTAATAATTTCAACTCTAATAATAATCTGTCGAAACCTTATATGCTTTATCAATGATTAAAATAATTATTTTACTATATTTATTCTTTATTTTGTTTAATAGTAGATACACATGTGCACACAGTAAAACAATTTTATATTATCACTCACAAATTTTCATCTTAAAAAAAAATTCTTTGCTTTGATGCTAAAAATTGATCAATAAACACCCGCTTTTGTAGCCGGCATACTGATATTCTTGAAACGTATAGATTCTGCTGATCGGTTCTAATGCAGTGAGAAACTGAATTCGTAGTTGACAGTTTGCTCTTATTTATATTTTTAATAAATAATTTAACTTGTGAGGAAATGTTTTACCTCATATGCCAAACAGCGGTCTGGTTCAGAATTATTTTTACTGTGACTTACTAATTTGTTCATAAAAAAATGAAGTTAAGATATCACTAGGTGTCACTAGATGCCTCCAGATGTACCTAGATGTCACTGGATACTGCTATATTAAACTTTCAGTTAAATTATTTTCATGGAGGTCTATTTGCAAATGAGGAGCTGGAGAGGAAATAGCTCCTCCTATAGACGCTTACGAATCTAGCCCCTTAATCCCATAAGCGTATTACGTCATTAACTTACTTATAAAAAATGGTTTGGCATGGCTTGTTTGCGCACTAAATACATACAGACAGGATTTTTTCAATTATGGTGTCCTGCATCTTTTGCGCAGTAAATACATAAAGACGGGAATTTTTTATCGACTTATAGAAAATACTAGAAAAAAAGGGGTAATTATTTTATTTAGTATGTGTTTCTAGACTAAGAAAAAATTACATTTTGAAACGTAAGTAATAACGATCAAAGCATTACCTACAAAAGAAGCTTACTTATCACATGGCATGTGAAACCATGTGCCTGACAGGAGGAGACCTGGATCTGACACGAGGAGGTCCCACGGGAAGAGAATGTTGGCTGTTTACAAAAGAAGGTTTAAGATAAAAAGAACAAGGAGAAGATTGTCTGCTGGGAGGAGTACCAGGGACAGGGTCGCCATCAGCTAGAAATCCAAACTGTAAACCTAACAGTCACAATGTTAGTCTTCCTACTCAAGCCAATGTTGAACTGTATGCCGGAAGGCGCAATTTGGAATGTATCCTTTGCTCGCCAAGACTGACAATTTCAATAAAAAAGAACGCTAATTAGAATTTTGAGAATACGTCAAAGAATAACTAAAATATGTAAGTAATACATTTTCTAGCCTTTCTGTAACATAATAATTTCAGGTTACCAAGGTTTTTAGAAAATGCTTATAATATTGAAAAAATATTCCGTGGCTTGATTTTGAAAAGAAACCTCACAGTATGGTAAATGACAAGGTGTGTCGATTTTGATACATTTCCATTTTTCAAAATGATTAGGTCGTCATTTCTTTACTCTTATAGTAAAATTGTATGGATTGTTTAAAAAATCCAAGCTTTGCCTTAAAAGTTAATTTTTGAGCAGATACCTTATAAAAAAAAATTTTTCCACTAGGGCAAATATTTACCAAGGTAGAGGTAGGGGTATTTTCAGATTATTTTCGGTTTAAGAACAAACATATCATTTTATAGTTTATTTAAGATATTAAAATTATTGGGATGCCTGAGTTGTTTATTTTATGCCAATCATAAAAGTTTGACGATATCTTGTTAAAAAAGATAGATAATAAATAGTATAGTAAAAAATAGTATGAATAAAAGAAAAAAGTTATCTTATACCTAAATTAACAGAAAGAAAATACGTATTTCATTATAACATAATATTATAAATTAGCAATGAATTAAGAAAATTAAATCAAATTAAAGCAACAAGAAAAACTAAAATTATATCTGCATCTTTTCATCTAATAAAGATTATGCGGTCAGAAAAGATTTTCTATAAATGCCAATTTTTTTCGGTATAAAAAAATTAACTTATTATGCATGGTTTTAACAAAGAAAGTTTTTCTAATCTGTAGAGTGTATGAAACTTTGTCAAATTAACAAAAAATTTATTTAAGATATGAATCATATTGCGTGAAAAAATCTGCTAAAATTCAATTTCACTAAAATATCGAAGATATTGTGCATCTTTCAAATAATATCTTTATGCAATGAATATATTATAAGTAGGTCTTTGGAGAAAGAATAGTTAAATTCCTTTTTTCGAAATGTTCCAGGATGGTTTAAAGAAGCAGTTTGCTGTATGCGTTTTGAGGAAGGTTCCGAAGGAAGTGTCCAGAAATTGTTGTGAAAAATTTTCGCGTTATATAAGTATAACTAATTTTATAAGATTAGTTTCTGATAAACATTCCCCAAACCTTACTTGGGAATCTTTCTAGACACGCCAACATCTACCTATGTTATGGAACCTTCCTGAAAATTTTTTTTTTAATTCTACGAAACTTCCAATGTAATACTCTATTCGAAAATATCGCTTCCTTTTTTATCAATTAACCTGGCTTGGGGTACCGTAAATTTCTTTATTTGTATATCATTATGATATATAAATATTAATATCTCAGAACGACAAATTCCACGCCTATCATGCATGAGATAAGGATTGTGATACCAGAATATTAAACAGAATTACTACAGAATCTTTAGAAATTCTCATTAACATATCAAAAATGGGGATTGTTTGAACTCTGGTCTTTACCTTAGTGCTAAACATTAATAGTATTGAAGAATATAATACTACATATTCTATACATATTCTTCGGCGGTCATTCGGCAGTGAATTTCTCATTTTTAATAAAAATTATCGCAAAGCACTATATTCAACGCTTTTTCCTTTTATTGGATATTTTTATTAATCATGGTTATGGTCTAAACCGTTTTGCCACAAATGTCATTTGAGCTGCTAGTTATTACGATTATGGTTTTATTATTTATTTTGTTAAGGATAAATTTTACTGTCTGCAATATGATATCGAAAATATTAGATATCAGCTCTAAAAGGCAATTATAAATTTTGAACTATATTTAGATTATAATCTTTTCTGAATAAAGTCTAACTGAAACTTAACTTCTTGTTAAAATTTAATCATATCTTATAGACGCATGACTTAAATCAAATCCTATGTTTTCTAATCTTGAAAGTTTTCAATCAACTATCCGTCAAGAAATCTTCATTTTTGTTTGGAAATTTATATCAAATTCTATCCATTAAAAATTTTACATTCTTCTTAAATTTTTTCGAGGAGTTGGACTCGATAGAAGTTCTCCAGGTCCTGGAACAAAGAATTTGTTTCATGTCTGATGCGCCTAAGATTCAGTCGATTTTAAATCAGGTTAAAAATTATGTAAATTTAATTAATTTAGTGAACTGAATTTCCCAAAAATATTTCCAGATCCTTCTTTGAGAACCTTCCTGCAAATTTTAATTGATATGTTCTACGATCTTTTATAAAAATTTGTTTGTTGTATCAAACAATTAATTAAGATTTTAGCCATTAACTTGTAAGTGCTTTTAAGGAACGTCCATCAAGATATCTTAGGATGAAGTTCCCGTGATGCTAAACGTCAAAATAATAATTTCCAAGCATTTGTTGCGATAAAGTTGTAGAGAATTTATTCTTAAGATAATACACTTTAAAGTATATACTAAAATTTTATCATTATATCAATTAGAATAAAATATAAAGACAACTGACTCAGATATTTGTTGAAGCGTCATTCCAAAAATTTGCTTCATTTTATACCAATTAGTCTTAGTTGAGGTAACTGAATATCTTTATTTTTTCTAATTTATGGTATATAAATATGAATGTCTCGGGACCACAAGAACGACACCTATACTCTATGAGATAAGTATCGAGATAATTGGTTATTGAAGATAATAAGACCAGAATATATATTAGAAACTCTATTCACTAAAATTCTTAAGTAACAAATTAATTAGTTCTTTAGATGTTTGCAAACAAAGTTTTGTAAACCCAAAGGCATGGAATCGATATTAGCCAAATTAAAGTCGAAAATTGTCAGCACGGTCAGCAAAAGTACTATTAAAAATCACGGCTGACTGTTAAAAGTGACTACTCGTTAAAAAATGAAGCCAAAAACTTTTTTAGAACCTCTTTGAAAACATGATTAAATTACGCGTCAATTGAAGTCCAACAGATATATTTTTAAACTTTTGGAGAGAATATACTGCCCGAAGAGTTAAAAATAATAATGTCTAGAATTTTTTACCTTGACTTTAACTTCTGGCATGACCTAGGAAAGTTTAATTTTGAGAATCCGTGAAGATGCTTTAAGTTTTATTGTCTCTAATTCAAGTTAAGATTTCAGACACTTAGTATCACGAATATAAGATTTTTTCTACTATTTTCCTAGTTTAAGAAGTGGTGCAAAATTAAAGCTTCTGAATGGTTTTCTTTAATTGTTTCTAGCTCCATTTTTTGACCAGTATTCACGTTAAAAAGTCAGGAGCCTCCAACTTAGATAATAAGCTAGAAAAGTTTCTTGCATTATATAAAAAAATTTAGAGGAGTAAGAAAGGAATCCGATCTAGCTTAGTCAAGAAGTTAAAAGGGGGCAAATAACTAGTATTGTAAGGTGTCGGCGTTGAGAGGAGATTCGACATTGGACACCAAAAGCGACTATTAAAACTGAATCCCCCATCCGAACTCATCCAACGAAAAGCAGAAAAGGAACCATCATGAAACGTCAATACACGAACGATTTAAACAGTTATTAAGCAACGGGCAGACAGCACAGTAAGTCGGCCCTCCGCCAACGACCATAAGAAAAAGAACCGAACAATGTCGTTACAGCGCAGCGAGTCCGCACCGCTTCATAAAGGCACCACCGTTGGGTTACTAACTCAACCATGGGCGATCTCTTACTAACCAAGGGTGGCTACCTAAACTATCGCCCAGGGACGGGCAACACGGAGCAGCCGTTCTACTACCAGCAGCTGGTGGAAGCACTGGATCGACCACGGGGACATAACTAATCAGGACTGGAACATCACGTGGCTGGGTGACAACGCTCTGGTTGGTGAGGCGATGCGGACACGCGGACACGCATCTGGTTATAGAGAAACGTCTGGCGACGTTGCTCGTTAACCAGATGCTAGTAATCGTAACCACGTTATTAGCAGCGTGCGGGCAGCCAATGGGAGTCGAAGCAGTACCCGAGACGTAGGCAATCGGCAAGAGGGACGCGAATATGGACATTAAAATTGGCGAAGGTCACCCATTGGACCTCTTGTATTCCTCCAATCTAGTCAACGGAACGTACACAAAAAATTCAGAAAGCCCGGTGGAAAATTGCTGAACGACGACGGAGCAGTACAAGATAAGTCAGTGGGCACGGTATAAGAAAACTTGAAGGTGGTGACGGCTGGACCGGTCGTAGATAAGAGGCTAATTTTGAACTTTGAGACGCTAAAAGAATTAAATAAAAATATGGAACATAACGAGGTAGTAGCTTTAGCCAGGTAACTGGAAGATAAGTGGTTTGTTTTTCTCCACTTCTAAATTTCTTACCTGCCTCGATGCCGAACCCACAAGTGTGACGTAATTGTGTTGCATACACCAGGGTAGTGTTGTGAACTGAAAGAAACCCTTTCGTGGCTCGCAGCCAAGAAGAGCGTTCAGCTCATAATCTGACTAATATTAGAGTTGCCTTCCTACAGAAGGCCAGGCGAGAAAACAGTACTAACGACTCTAGATGGCGTCAGAGCATAGCGCGGGTGTCTGTCACCATATCTCTCCATGCGACTGATGTAGATCTTCGATTTCTATTTAATTTTTAATTTTGATTATTTGACCAGCAATATTTTTATAAAGATTCGCTAAGCAGTTCGTTCAGTTGGTTGTTTTCTTAAATATAATAGTAGTATCATTACTTTCTTTAGTTTGTGCGTGTTTCTAGAAGATAAAAGTTAACAGATTATCGAGAGTTACTTCTTTTATGAAATGAGCTACTCAAAAATTACACTTTAAAACAGTAGCAATAACGATCACTTTATTACTTACAAAAGTAACTTATCACATTTTTTATATACGCTCTACTCTAAAAAAAATTGAGATTGGACGTTGAACGCCTACTGGAATTTCAACGATTTCATCTTTAGTCAGTTTGGTCATCGCGCCATTTTCCATGTTCATTTTTATCCGTACTTTAGAGTTAAGCTGACGATTTTGAGCGTATATTCCAGCAAGACAATTATTACCCTTCAATATTGCAAAGACGTCCCCATTGACTGATGATAATACAATTTGTTCTTTTTTTGGCATAATCCCGTAGACATTCCTTCCTAGAAATAGCAGAATTGGTTTATTTTCAGGAAAAGTATATCTTCGAAGCTCGTATTTCCGGTTTGGGTATTTCGTTGAAGTGAGCCGCAAACGTTGAAGTTGATCAAGTTCATATAAACTTTCGATTAAAGAAACAATCCTTGTATGTGGAGTTATGTGCGGCCCAGTAGGAGACCTGCTCCTAATACGAATTGATGGCTCGGGAGGAGAATGTTCTTTTTTAGAAGAAGAAGGATGAGAAGAAGAAGAGGAAAAAGTAGATAATTCGCTACGAGGAACACCAGGAATAGGCTCGCCATTAGGCAAACATTCAAATGGTGAACTTAGTCCTGCAAAAAGAAACGAAAAATTAAATTCTTTTTAAATAGTAAAAATATCTTAGAGTAGTTAATTTAGGTTCATTGAAATGTGTAACAAGATCAATTCTTTCAACTTAAGAACGTCTTAGACTGGATGCTTTATAGCGTGCAGACTGACAATTTTAGTACAAAAGAACGGTAATCAGAATGTCAGAAATACGTGAAAGAAAAACTGTAATATATAAATAATAATACATTTTTTTACTTTTCAGTTCAATTATACTTTCGTTTCACCAAGATTCTCAGAAAATATTTTTAATATCCAAAATCTATGTAGCGGCTTAACTTAATATTACATTTGTGGTAAATTTAACGGCTACCGTTTGTGTAAAATAATAAAGCTGCAATCAAACTTTAAGAAATTTAAATGAGAATAAAGTGATATATAAAATCTTGTTTAAAGTTTAAACTTTATAGAGACCTTTTTTAACATAATAGATATAGTCTATATAGAATTATATTTACCGATAGAATTTAGCGTGATCGCTAAAGTGACCAGAGTGTTAACAATCTTCATTTTTTACAATAATGTAAAAACTCTTATTTTCGTTAAAAGAGTAGCTAATATATATTCTAATGGTTATTCTCTTTAATATTCCGGTATTTCGACCCTTATCTCATGGAATATAGGTTTAGATCTTTTCGTTCTTAAAAATTCATGATTATATATCATAAACTAGAACAAATAAGGAAAGTTAGTAACCTCAGCCATGGCTAATTGTGAAAAATAAATCGATTACTTCGAATGGCGTTTTAACTAACATCTGACTTATTTATTATCAGCATTGCTTGTTATCGATAAAATGACAAGGTTTCAATAAATATCTAAAAGCGTGTTTTCTTGAGAAAAAAATCTCTACAAATCTTTTACAAATAATTTTTAAAAATTATTTTTTAACGCTAAAATAAATTATTATCAGAGACAACTTTATATAACAATATTTGGATGGACGTTCCTTTGAGGCCGTGAAGGTTTAAAGGTTTATTCCCGATCAATTTTTGGTGATAGCAAAAGTTTGGCTATAAATTTCTGAAAAATTCCGAAGAAAATTTTACAAAATTCAGAAAAATGTTTCAAGGAATGCCACGTGGAAAAGGATCGATGGTTGAACCATGGCTCAACAATGGCATAATCGCGGCGAGAGCAAGAGTTTAACGTGCGGTAAGCTTGGAGTAAGCGTGGCTCAAGATTGGGTCAATGTGCATGGCTAATCGCCCCTCAGCTATGCTTTGCCCACGGTCGAACATGATTTGGGTGAAATTAAACTTTAAGAACATTTTCGAAGATGGTGACAATCTACTAATTTTTCCTCACTCTTTAGAAAGGATTAGTGGATAAATATTTTCTTTGATTGGACTTTGCGTAATTTGTTAAGAACCCGCGCCCACGTGAAAGAAGTTTGTATGTCGAAATCCTTGCTCTTGACCGGCTTCCATGTTCAGGACTAGCTGAACAGAAATAAATATTCTTAACAGCATGTGACTGTCAGAGAAAATTAGGCTCCGTTAAAAATGGAACTCTTAGCTTGGCCCATAGTTTACACGTCTCTAAATGGTAAGTTCACAATGCGGGTGCACAGGGTGGCGCACCAGGTAGCTTAGCACGCATTCTACAAGAACTTTTTTAAAATTTAGATTTTTTAAACAGCCAAAATGACCAGGAACCTTAGCACGTATTTTAAAAGAAATTGCCAAAACAACTACTAATCATAAGTCGACGCTCCGGGCGCAGCAGGTTTTGCACCATGTAGTTTAATACGTATTCTAAAAGAACTTTTAAACAAATTTAATTTTGTAAATAAAAAAAACAATTGCAAATAGTGAGTTGACGACCCGCGTACACTGGGTCCCGCAACAGGTATCTTAGCACGTATTCTATAAGAAACTTTAAAAAATTTAAATTGTTCCAAAATCCAAAATAACTAAAAATTGTGATTTGACGACTCGGTTGCACCGGCGGATGCACCAGGTAATTTAATACGTACTCTACGAGAACCTTTTAAAAATTTAAAATTTGTGAATAAAGAAAACAATTCCAAATATTAAGTCGACGACCCGGGTTCGCTGGGTCTTGCACCGGGTAGTTTAGCACATATACTAAAAAAAACTTTTTAAGCATTTGAATTGTGCCAAATGCTAAAATAACTAAAATTGTGAGTCGAAGACCATAGAGCACCGTGCCGCGCAACAGGTAGTTTAGCACGTATTCTATGATAACTTTTGAAGAATTAAGGTTGTGCCAATTGTCAAAATGACTACCAATGATAATTCAACAACCCGGCTGCATCGGGTCGCTCACCAGGTAATTTAGCACGTATTTTACAGAAACTGTTCAAGAATTTAAATTGTGCCAACTGCCACAATAAATAACAATGGTGAGTCGACGATCCGAGTAAACTGGGTCGCGCACCAGGTAGCTTAACCACGTTTTCTACGAGAAGTTTTCAAGAATTTAAATTGTTCTAACTGCCAAAGTAAATACCTAATGGGCCAGTCTTCGCGTCCTTCTTTAGAATTCTTTTCTTCATTCACAAAATTTAAATTCTTGTAGAATACGCAGCTACCTGGTGTACGACCTGATGTACATGGATCATCGACTCACCATTGGTAGTTATTTTTGGGGCACCCGTGTCGTCGTTTCACTATTTAGACTTTTTTTCGTTATTCTAAAAGTTTAAATTTTTTAAAATAATTCGTAAAATGCGTATTAAAGTACCTGTCACTCGATCCTGTTTATTCAAATCGTCAACTCACGATTAGTAGTTATGTTGGTAGTTGGCACATGAAAGTTCCTAAAACTTTGTCGTATAATACGTGCTGAGCTAGCTGGTAAGTGAATCGCTGCACCCGGGTCGTCGATTTAGCATTCAGAATTTTGTTTGGTACTCGCAATATTTTAATTTTAAAACAGTTCTTGTATCGTCTTGTATCGTCAAACCACAATTTTCAGTTTTTTTGGCAATTAGTACAATTCAAGTACTTAATAAATCCTCGTTTAAATACGTGCTAAACTACCTGGTGCGCCACCTGGTGCACCCGTTTTTTTTAATTTCTCGTGGAGTACGTATTTAAGTACATGGTACTTGATCCCGTTCACTCGAATCGTCAGCTCAACTTGGGAGCTATTTTGGTAGTTGTCTTATTTTAAATTTTAAAAAAGTTCTTCTATAATACGTGCTGAGCTACCTCGTGAGCGACCTGGTGCACTCTGGTCGTCGAATCACAATTTTGAATTATTTTTGGTATTCACAAAATTAAAATTTTTTAAAAGTTCTCGTAAATTACGTAATAAAATTACTGGTGCACGATCCAGTACACCCGGATCATAAATTTATAATTGGTAGTTATTTTAGAATTTAGCGCCATTTAGTTTCTGAAAAAGTTTTCGTGGAATACGTGCTAACCTGCCGGGTGCGTAACCCAGTGCTCCCGGGTTGTCATTTCACCAGTTTAAGTGGTTTTCAGTATTCAAATAATTTAAATTTTTAAAAAGTTCTCGTAAAATGCGTCATAAGGTATTTACATTTTTTAATAGAAAATTCGTTGACTACAATTTCCCTAAAGTACCTAATCGTTTGTGTGTCTTTAGAAAAAAGTATGTTTAAGATCTCAACAAAGTTTTTCATATTGTTTCTATGAAATCGTTATAAAAATTAATTTTTGTACACATACATTTTTTGTTTGAAGGTTAAACAATTCTTTTTCTTAAAGATGCACAATATGTTGAGCATTTCAGTGAAATTAAACTCTTTGTCTTACAAAGTATTATTATTATTAAAGAAAGTGCTGGCCCATCCTTCTGTCATTTTTGGAATCTGAAATATGAAAACAGATATTTTTAATTCTTTATACTATCCAAGTAGAGATTACAATAGTATTTTTTGCAACAAAACAAATTTATTGTCGCTTTTTCTTTCCTTGAAAACGCAAAAAGTTAATCAAAAAAAGCATTTGCGAGAATAAATTAGTAATACAAAAATTTTTATCTTGAAATATTTGTATGCACGTCCTTTTGAAGACCTGTAAAGTTTTAGGCTTAGATCTTAATCAAATTTAGGTTAATTACAAAAACATGCATAATGTAGAGAATTTCATTTTTAAAAATAAAATATGCTTTAAAATGAACCTTAAGCGTACATCCTACAAAGCAGCCAGTTTCCAACACACAAGCTTATTAAATAACATTTTGCGTTTTTGAAGAAAGACAAAGCAACGATGAATTTTCAATGTATGGTTAAAATGCCAACAACAGTTCGCAAAATTCTTTATATGAAATCATTTTTTTCTTAAATTGCAGCTCTCAACAAAATTTTGTGAAACCGTTCATACAATCTATTTAAATAATATCTTTATGTATTGAATATATTTTAAGTAGGTGTTTGGAGAGTACCCAAGGAAGCTTACGGGAATGGTTGTGAAAAATGTTCGCGTTGCTTAAGTTTAAATAATTTATTAAAATAAATTCCCGATAAATATTCCCGAAACCTTCTTTGATAATCTTTTTAGACACGTGAACATCTACCTACTTCAGGGAACCTTCCTTCAAATTTTCTTGGAATTCTACGAAACTGTCGTTGGAATATTCCATTTAAAAAAATCGTTTTATTTTTTATCAATTAGCCTTGGGTGGGGTAACTGAATTCCTTTATTGGCTTTAATTTATGATATATAAATATGAAGATCTCAAAACGACAAGATCGACATCTATACTCCATGAGATAAGGAATGGGATACCAAATTATTATCCAGAAAAACTAAAGAATCTTCAGAAATTCTTCATTAAGAAATCAGCAAGTGTTTTACATAATTTCAATAAATGGGGATCGTTTACACTCTCCTCTGTACCGTGGCGCTCACTTTTAATAGTATTGGTGAATATAATACTACATATACTACACCTATTATTTTAAAAACCGTTTGTTTAATATTTCCAAGTGATTTCCAAGTGAGCAGAGAAAAATTATTAAATATTTTTGAGATTTTGTAACATAGCAGTTAGAAGGAATTAAATGGAAAAATGTGGATAAAGAAGTACACATATAAGTATATATATATTCAAATAAAAACTATCATCAACATATATAGTCATAAATAAAATAAAAATTAATAGATATTTTGAGATTTCGAAACATAGCATTCAATAAGAATTTTATGGAAAATTTTTCATAAAGAAGTATATAAATTTTACTGGCGAATAGAGTTATATATAAACTTTCAAGATTTAAGAATATATAAAGATAAATGTTTGCTTTAAAATGTTTTAACTTTATTAAATCAAGAGCAAACCGTATTATTTATATGAAAGCTAACATTAATAAATAATTTTGAGATTTCAAGACATAGCATTTCGTAAGAATTTTATGGAAAAATTGGGATGAAGAAGTATATAAATTTTATCGGCGAATAGAGTAAATATATATTCTAAATATATATAAGATTTAATATATATGGCCCGTTCCATGTCAACCGTGCTACCCCTATGGCTAAAAATTGAAGAGCTCAAGAAAAACGTTTAAGGGCTCAAATTGTTCGTATTGATATAGTCTTTCATATACAACATGCCGCATTAAAAATTTTTAAGATGGCGGCACCAATATGGCGAACAGAAACCCCAAAAACATTAAGAGTACAGACTAAAATGCTTGTAAAAATTAAAAAAAGCAATCACGTTGGGAATTTTTCTTGACAGTGAAGCTAACTTTGAAAATCTGTCTAACATTTTCTTCTTCATATTTCTTAGATCGACCTCTGCATGACCATCTATTTCATAAGAATTCGCGCATCTATTGTTAAAGAGATGACATCTTATAAAAAATTTACTATGATATTTTTTATTACAAAAAATGAAGTATTGATTGAAGCCCATTAAAGCTATTTTTTTTTTTTACTTTTAGGTTGAAAATTTTTTAAAGTGCACAAAATTTACGTAAACAATTTATTGTATGATTTAACCATCAACATATGTTAGACTTAATATCGTTTACACAACTATACAGAAAAAACAGAATATAAACTTTAAACCAATGTCTATAATTAAAAAAACTAAAAAAAGTTTAACCTATAGGTTAAAATATCTTTTGTTTTTTCAGACAACTTCGTGTCCTTCAAAATACATATTTTTCAAAGTAATAATATAATATCTTGATAATATATTATACTATTATAATATATTTATTATTATATTGTTAATATATTTTAATTATATTTATAATAATAATAATTATAATAATAAATTTAAAAAAACAAAAGACATTTTAACCTATAGGTTAAACTATCTTTTATTTTTTCAATTATAGATATTTTTGTAAACTTTGAGATTCCTGTCTAGACGATTCACCAATTCTCCAGCAGTAAAAACAATTAGCATTTCACACGCATTTATCGTTGGCTCAAATGCCACATTACATGCAAAAACGTATTCAGCTCAAAACAGTCCACATGCTATCATACAGTATTAGGATATAATTAAAGAACATAAAAGCGTAAAAAAAGTATAAAAGTAAAAAAAAAACAAAAATTAAAAATAAATAAATAAAAAAGTAATGCGGGCATTGTAAATTTCATACAATGACAGTCTCAATCCTGTTAAATTTAGAGAGTTTTATAAAAATGGAAATCTGAAAGTAGATTTGAATTCAGTGACCTCGATAACCTATAAGATAAGTACTAACATGTATTCCTCTAGCAAAAGTTGACTTTCCATATACTAGGTTGCCATATTAAATCAGCAATTTTGAATTATGCCGATCGGACTTCAAATTCGCTATCAGCAACCACAAGAATCCCCATATACCAAATTTGGTCCAAATCGGTTGATTTTTTAAAAATCGTCTAACATATCGGCATATTAGCCGCCATATTGGATCCGCCATTTTAGATTGTTTAGATTTGACCTTAGGCTCGTCATCAGCTACCACAAAAACCCCCATATACAAAATTTGGTCTAAATCAGTTGATTTTTCACAATACGTCTACCTTATCGATATATTAGCCACCATATTGGATCTAACATATTGGATTTCGGTAACCTAGCAAGTGATATTTTAATGGGTGTGTAGGAGCTACAATTTGAGCCGAAAACGGCCCAGCATGATTGCTTTTTTTAATTTTCACAAGCATTTTAATCTGTACTCTTGATGTTTTTGAGGTTTCTGTCCGCCATATTGGTGTCGCCATCTTAAAACTTTTCAATGCTATTAACCAGTGAAAGCTTGGCTTCGCTCAGAGCGCTGATGATAAAGATAAATAATTTAACAGAATATTTCGAGTACAATGGCCGCAACTCCCTCACATTCTCCTTGGCTATGATGGTTTTGTCCGCTGGTTCCGAAAATTCGATAACGAACATGGTTCGCTTCTCAACATCAAGGAGAACCATGTCAGGCCTCGAGCGTGCAACAGAAACAATTGTCGAGAATATAAAGTTCCAGTATAGCACTTCTCATTTTCGTCAATTGAATCGATTTTCCTAGTAGCGTTTAGCGGAGCGATATTAAGGTTAATGCCGCAAGAGTGACAGACATGGTAATAAAGCACTCTTAGTATTACATTGTGCCTTTGGATACAGGTCGTTTCCGCATGAGTTGGACAACTAGGTAGTATGTGTCGTAGATGCTCGGGGTGTGCCAAAATGAAACACTCCGTGCCCGACTTTAATCAGCCTGATTCAAGGGGGAAGGGGGGGTAAAGGTTTCAACGTTAAAAAAACACTCTTTTTGCGAATTTTTTTGAAGAGTATGCCTTAAGCGAATCTATTAAAACTATTTGCACATTATTAAGTATACTTTAAGGTATATTTTGTAATTTTTTTCATTTAAAAATATTCAAAAACATGCTGGTGACAGAGATTTTTCGAGAACGTCTTGAAAAAACAACGGTTTGCGGTGTTCACTGCATCACAGTCAAAAATTATCTGAAATCGAACACCATTTATATTCAGTCAAAGTATCATCAAACTCTCCCTTCAGCGGTCTCTGATTCACGAAGAATTCCACTATTTTGGGGGTGAACACGGACTTTGAAAAAGTAGTTTTGAGAAAAACGCGTTTAAAGTTACAGAAGATAAAAAAGTCAGAGCTGTAGTGTTAGAGGACAAGAGACTAACTAGATAATAACTTTAAAAGTTTTGCTCAGATCGGCTTAAAATTTGGAGAATATATTCTTGAAATGTTTAACAACAAGACAAGACCAAAAAAAAATCGATTTTTTGAAAGTGCAAACCTTTCCCCCCCCCCCCCCCCTTTAAGGAAAGCAAATGTTAGCTTACCCGACATTGACTGATGCTCGACATTTCTGTGGAAGATGCTTTGCATCCTTATCATATTCTGAATCCGGGCTTCAAGGAGTGTGTACTTGAGATAGATAAGAGCATTCTGCTCACTCCTGATACTGAAGTTAAGTCTGAGTGTTTCGGCAGCGTCCTCCGCTGCTTTATACAGAATCGCTCCTTTGCCCACTTCTTCATGCTTCCTGTCAATTTTAAGAAGAGGATAACTTCCACTTGCGATTCTGTGTGTTTGTACCAAAAAATCCTGTTGTAAAGACATTTAATATTCAATATTCCGCGACCACCTTGACGGCGTGAGATGTAGAGTCGCGGAACAGAAAACTTAAGATGCTTGCTTTTGTTTATATGCATAACCGTTCGGGTCCCGATATCAAGGGATCTAAGCTAGTTCTTTGTCCATGGAACCACTCCAAATAAATAGAGTACTACCGGGACGGCAATCATGTTCGTTGCAGTTACTTTGTTCTTCGCCGACAGTTCGGATGATTAAATCGGTCGGATGAGCCTTTTATATCTGATTCGAAAAGCATTCTTTATAGATCTTACATCCTGAATGCGGCTCTGTGGTACTCTCCAGCGCAAAGGTGTTGTATTGCGCTTCTATTGACGAGCTCGGGGTCTTAAGAAATGCCATTAGGTTTTCCTCGCTGCCAATAAACCTTGGCGCATTTGTCTATCCCAAATTGCATTCCTATTTCCTTAGTGCATCGTTCGACAATCCGTAAAGCTATATGTAGTTGCTCTTTATTTTTAGCATAGATCTTAAGATCATCCATGTAAAATACGTGGGTTACCTTGTGTTTTCGATTTACAGGTGTGCTGCAAAGGTAGTCCTGGGAATGGAGAAGCGCTAGAGATAGTAGCAATAATGTGAGGGAAAAGAGAATTGGTTTAATGCAGTCGACCTTAAAGACACCTCTTTGAAAAAAGACCTTCTAAGTTGACACACGATTCCTTCCAGATGGGATACTAAACCTCGGTTTCCAAAGTGGCAATAATCTCTTTATGTACCTCGCGATTTGCGGATGGAACTTTACTTAAGTAATTTTTGGGGTCAGCTTAGCTGCCCATTTTCGGCAGCAGTACTGTGCGCCCTTCCACCAACTACTCTGGAATTGGCTCTTCCGACTGCAAATATGAGGTGAAAATACGAGCGAGATTGTGGTGAGTTGTAATAAACTTCTTCCACCAGGTGGTCTTGATAGCATCTGGTCCTGGAGCGAAATAGTTCTTCATACCGCTAAATACTTTTTTCACCTCCTCGGTTATGAGGGCATCACACAGCTCTTTGAAGCTATTTATGTTCTCTGTGTCTTCGTCAAGTCTAGGTTCTACTTCGTAGATTTATCTCCAAAAGACTTCAACCTCCTCTGGTTTGGGCGAGTGTTCGACAGTAATTGGGGGGTCTTGTAAGAGTCAATATGGGTCGAAGAAGAACTGTTGGTTGTCTCTGAACCACCTGTTTCTAAGCTCTAGATTTTTCTTAGCGTCAGATCGTATCCGTATTCTCTCAACTATATGCTGCCTGACGGCCTTTGACTTGTTATGTGTGTGATAACGGATCCGAAGTTCGCGCGCGATCTCTCGAACCTTGGCGGTAAAATTCCTACCAGATATTATAAAGACAATCAGACACGGAGTGCGGAACGCGTACTGTCTTGCCCAGATTATCTTTATGCGAGTTGATGCATTCGTCTTTTGGTCTTATGATCAACTGTTGCTTTTATTTTGCGATTTGCATCGGTCCCAGCTCTCGCTTAATTATACACAAACAATTGACAATACAGAGGTCAGATTCTTCGGAAAATTTTCAACGAAGATCTTTATCCATTTCAGCCAGATATTTAGCTTGTGAGAAACCTGGGTGTTGATGTTTCTCCGTTTCGCAAAGCATCGCTCGTCCTCTATCGGATGCCTGCCCACGGTTGGTCTTGTCAGCTATTTTTTCCTGCTGCCGGCTTGTTCTGGCTCCATCTTTATCGGCTTCCCATCTCTAGAGTGGTCGTTTGGCTTTATCATTGTTGTTCCCACGAAAAGCTAAGGAAAATGGTTCACAAACATTGTAGAGCCCCGCGACTGCCTAATAATTTTTTGTAACCATACTCAGCAGAAATCCTTGGTACTGGGAACCTCTATACGCAACCCGAGGACGCGTTTGGTAGCTTTGTCATAGCAATGATCCCATATTTGAAACAAGTTACCCTTGCACACAATCAAATCTCGTGTAAAGTGGTTGCGTAGAGGTTGTAGCGTAGCACACGACTGTAATTGCGCGCGCAACCAACTTCTCCTCTTCTGAATCCGAAAGGCCGAAGATGCACGA
>JAAAKG020021209.1:1698-14833 GCA_010014905.2 Druon quercuslanigerum | reverse complement strand
GGATTTAAATTCCCAGCGAAAGGGAAAACATTTTTCAACAAAAATTTAATTTTAAAAAGATTAATTTAGATCATTATATAGTATGAAAAAACGTTTAAAATCTATGTTATTTTCTGATGATAATACAGATACCTTGAAAATTTTGACTTGTAACACCTGACATAATAATGCACGTATTCGTGAAAAGGATTCTTCTCTCAATCCCTCTAGTAGCTTAATGGAAAATCACCTGACCGAAAATCGGAAATTCTGGATTTAAATTCCCAGCGAAAGGGAAAACATTTTTCAACAAAAATTTAATTTTAAAAAGATTAATTTAGATCATTATGTAGTATGAAAAAACGTTTAAAATCTATGTTATTTTCTGATGATAATACAGATTCCTTTAAAAATTTGACTTGCATCACATGGAAGAATAATGTGTGCATTTATGAAAAAGGATTCTTTTCTTCTTTCTAGTAGCTTAATGGAAAAGCACCTGACCAGCGCACAGTTGGGCAAAAAAACTTCCGTGAACAAATTGATTTTCAGAAGACAATTATTATCCGATTTTAACTTCTTTTATTTTAAATAAAAGATACTAAAATTTCACATCGAACTGTCATAGCTTATTTTTTAATATTTGTTTATTTTTTTGTTTATTTAATAACAAAAATTTTAATGATCAATTTTGACTTTTGAAGTACACTGGTTTAAAAAAATGCTTTTATTCAATCAAAAACGCCTAGAAAACTAAAATCATCTATCTAAAAAGGATGTTCAATAGCAATGAAAATAGTAAGCAATTTATTAAATTTTTTATAAACAAATAAGTGAGTGAAAATGTTTTCGTGGAAATTAGCGGCAATTCGTCAATTTATTCGTACTAAATTTGAAGAATTTATGGGAAAAATTAGCTTTTTAGTTAAATGAATAAAATTTATTGAACAATTTGTTATTTTAAAAGCAATTTTTATAAACAAATATCAATATCAGGCCTCTTTGATGGCATAACTAAAGTTTTTTCTATGGAATCTATCACATATTACTAGGAACTAAAAACAAAGAATAATATTAGTCTACCAAATAAAAATTAATGATTGTTTAAACTACCTTAATTAACAAATGCACTATTCAGCCATTTTTAGAGGTACAAACTTCATTTTTTCGATGCAATTAAATGTAAATAACTAACTTCTAAAATGTAAAGAATATTTTGATTACAGTAAACAATTTATTATTGTAAACAACAATTGTTTAAGCATATTTTGACCATTTTATGTATTTATCAATTAAATAACGCTTTTTTTACGGAATTAAGAGCCAAATTTTAGCAATGATTTTTTGCTATTAATCGATATCATCTAATGATTGTTTAACCAAATTTAATTAGCAAATGCATTATTTAGCTATTTTTTAGCATTTAAACTTGATTTTTTATGTAATCAAATGTTAATAACACTATTTTTATTTTTATTAAAAATTTAATTACCGCAGCCATACACAGTATATAATATGGCAAGGAATTATTGCTAAGTAATTTTAATTATATTTTAAAGAAAAAAAATTTAAGTTAAAAAATGCAATAGACGAGAAAAATTTTTCTATTACACTGTTAATAAAAATAGAAATAGATAATCGTTATCAAGCTAAAAAAAAGAGATAAAAATGTGTTATAGTTAAGTGAAACCTCAGAAAAATGTTCAGTAAAAAAAAACATAATTTTCCACCAAAAAAATAATGATTTTCAACAAAAAAAAACTAATTAAAAAAAATAGTTACAATTTCAAATAAGATTATGAGTTTTAAACTAAAATGATAAATTTTTAACTAAAATATTTGAATTTATAAAATATCAACAAAATTCAATTATTTTTCAACTACAAAAGATAAATATTTTTAAACAAATGTAGCAGTTCAATTTTGACTTAGAAATGATTTTCGATGAAAAAGATTAATTTTAAAATAAAAAATTATGGGATATCCAACTATAATAGTCTACTTTTACAAATAGAAAATCATTAGTTTTCAATTTAATATTGCATTTTAAAAAATATAAGCACACTTTCGAAGAAGTTCCCTGACTTAAAAAAATTTCCTTGATATTTCCAGGTTTTTCCAGGGAAAAAAAGTCCCTGACAATTCCAGATTTTCCAAGTTTTCTAATTTAGGTAAACATCCTGAATTAGTATGAGAAAATGAGCTTTTAATTAAATTCTTTAGAAATTTTTTCTCCTCTGAGAACATTGATATAATTAATCAACTTACAAGATCAGAAGCATTTTTTATAGAATTCTTATTTTTTATCCTGTTTTTAATAAACTGCTCCTTTTTCACTTTTTGAAATCATTTATGGAACACAATAATAACAAAATGCAACCATGCTTGGTTAAAAGTTAATTTTTTCTTTTCAGTATACATATAATTCAATAAATAAAATACAAATAAAAATAATTTTATTATTGAATGTATTTTGTTGAGAATTTTTTTTGTAGAAAATTAATCTTCTTGATTAAAAAATAAACTTTAAGGAAGAAAATTAAATTCTTTAGTTAAATATTTATCCCCTTCTTCAGTTATTTTCTTGAAAATTCGTTTTTTTTATATATATTAACTACTCCATTTTTCGTTTTAAATTCGACTTTTTTGTAGAAAATTTATTTTTTGGGTTTTAAATTCAGCTGGTTTGTAGAAAAGTCGTCTTTCTAGTTAAATAATTTAACGATTCAGTAGAAAATTAAACTATTTGCTTAAAAATTACCTTTTTTGTCAAAAATTCATATTTTTGGTATGAAATTGAACTATTTATTTAAAAATTTAACTATTTTGTTTGAAGTTATTTTTTTTGTGTGAAAATTAATTTTTTTTTAATGTTGCTTTTTAAATTTTTTGTAAAAATTTTTCCTTCATGAGTCGAAAATTAAGTTTCTTGTTGAACTTTCTTCTCTTTTTATTTTAACAGTTAATTGTTTTCTAACACAATTAAATCTTCAATTTGAAAACTTTTCTATTATGTTAAAAATTCTTTGTTTTTCTACTATTTTAATAAAAATTTGACTTTTTTCGTTAAATTCAACAGATTGATATATTCGTTTTTTTTTGTTGAAAATTATTTTTTTAACTTTAAATTTAGCTGTTCCATTTTTGATTTAATACTTCTCTTTTAAGTAAGAATTCACCTTTTTGGTAGAAAAACGCGACTATTTATAAAAAAACCGACTATTTATTTGAAAATATAATATTTAAAAAAATTCAATTTTCTGAATTTATTTATTCTGATGGAAATTCATTTGTTTCTTAAAAATTAAAAAAAAATTTATTAAAAAATTAACTATTTCGTTCGAATTTTTTTAAAACAATTATTTCTTGCAACTGAAAAGTTATAGCTATTTATTGTTTGGCTTAAAAATTTCCTTTTTATGTCGAATATTCAACTATTTGATAAAAAAAATCATGTATCTTTAAAAAATTCGCCAATCTAGGTAGAAAATTATTCCTGTTGGTTGACAATTTACCTTTTTAAGTTAAAAATTCAACCATTTTGTTGAAAATTCATCTTTCCTGATTAAAAATTAAGTCTATTGTTTCCTTTTTTTGGATTGAAAATCAAATCTTTTTTAAAACATTCGACTTTTTAATTTGAAAATGGAACAACTTTTTAAAATAGTTTTCATCTTTTTTGTTAAAAATTCAACTCTTTACTTAAAAATCCAACTTATTATTTGAAATGTTTTAATTTTGGCAAACAATTAAATTTTTTCTCAAAAATTTCTATTCTTGAATTATTTATAATTATTTATTGTATATAAATAAACTAATTGCTTAAGAATTAAATTTTTTGATTGAAAATTAAACAATTTATTTAAAAAATAAAGCATTCTGTGGGACCTTTTGTTGTTGTTGTGAAAACTAATTTTTTATCTACAAATTTTATTAATTAATTTTTAATTAAAAAATGTATCCCTTATAAGTTGAAAATTAAACTATTTGGTAGAAAATGCACATATTTTGTTAAAAATTCGTTGATGTGACTAGAAAATTAATCTTGTTTGTTTATATTTCATCATTTTGATTAAAGATTTAACTATTTATTTAAATTTTCGCCTTTTATAGTTGAATTTAAAGGCTTGAAAATTATTGTTTCTTATGAAAATTAGTTTTCTAATCTTCAAATTTAATGAATCCTTGTCGATTGAAAATTAAGTTGTTTCCTTTTTTGGATTGAAAATCAAATCTTTTTAAAAAGATTCCACTTTTTAACTTGAAAATGTAACTATTTTTTTAATAGCTTTATCTTGTTTGTTGAAAATTCATCTATTGTTAGTTAAAAATCCAAATTATTATTTAAATATTTTTTACTTTCGCAAACGATTAATTTTTTTGTCAAAGATATGTATTTTTGGATTATTTATAATTATTTATTATACAGGATTAAACAATTTGTTAAAGATTAAACTACTTGCTTGAAAATTAATTTTTTAAATTGAAAATGAAACAATGTATTTAAAAATTAAACTTTTCTGCGGGAAATCAGTTATTTATTGTAAAAACTATTTTTTTTTAACTAAAAATGTATCTTTTAAATTTTTAAATTTTAAAATGTATAATATTTATAATTCGCCAATTTGGTTGAGAATTCAGCTATTTTATTAAGTATTTGCTTTTTATGGTTGAACTTAAACCCTTGAAGATTAGTGTTTCTTGTGAAAATTGGTTTTCGAATCTTTAAATTTAATAATTTTTTGTTTGGTTAAAGATTTATCATTTATAGTTAAAAATTCATCCTTTTCGATTGAAAATTAAGTTTATTGTTTCCTTTTTCTGGATTTGAAATCAAATATTTTTTAAAAAATTCGACTTTTATCTTGAAAATTTAACTTTTTTTAAAAAAAGTTTTTATATTGTTTGTGAAAAATTCATCTATGTTTAATTTATTTTTTTTTTAGTTTAAAATTTAACTATTTGTCTGAAAATTCAGCCATTTTTTAGAAAACACAACTTTTTAGTTAAAAATCTAATTTACCATTTGAAATTTTGAAATTTTGTCAAACAATTAACTTTTTTGATTGAAAATTAAACAATTTATTTAAAAATTAAACCATTTTGTGGGAAATTATTTGTTTGTTTTAAAAACTAATTTTTCATCTAAAAATGTAGTTATTAAATTTAAATTGAAAATGTATCCTTTATAAGTAAATCTTTAAAAATTAATCTTTTTATTTATATTTTATTTATTTATTATTGTTTCTTATGAAAATTAGTTTTCTGATCTTCAAATTGAATGATTTCTTTTTTGGTTAAAAATTTATCATTTTTAGTTATAAATTCATCTTTCTCTATCGAAAATTAACTTTATTGTTTCCTTTTTTTGGATTGAAAATCCAATATTTTTTAAAACATTGGACATTTAAATTGAAAATGTAACAACTTTTTAAAGTGAATTTCATCTTGTTTTTTAAAAATTCATCTATTGTTAGTTTGTCTTTTTTTAGTTTAAAATTTAACTATTTGTCTGAAAATTTATGCAGTTGTTAGAAAATACACCTTTTTAGTTAAAAATCTAACTTACCATTTGAAATTTTGAAATTTTGGCAAACAATTAACTTTTTTTCAAAGATGTGTATTCTCGGATTGCAAACTTAACTTTTTTGTAAAAAAAAAATATTTTTTTTGCTGCATACTTAAACAATTTGGTAGAAATTAAACTACTTGCTTGAAAATAAACTTTTTTGATTGAAAAGTAAACAATTTATTTAAAAATTAAATCATTCTGTGAAAAATTAGTTTTTTGTTGTAAAAACTATTTTTTTATCTAAAAATGTAGTTATAAGATTTAAAATTAAAAAATGTATCCTTCATAAGTTTAAAATTAAACTATCTAGGTAGAAAATGCACTTATTTTGTTAAAAATTCGTTGTTGTGGCTAGAAAGTTAATTTTCTTTGTTTATAATTCATGATTTTGATATAAGATTTAACTATTTTGTTAAATATTCGGCTTTTATAGTTGAACTTAAATTCTTGAAAATTAGTGCTTCTTATGAAAATTAGTTTTCTTATCTTCAAATTTAATAATTTCTTGTTTGGTTATAAATTTATTTTTTTTATATAAAAAATTCATCCTTCTTGATCGAAAATTAACTTTATTGTTTTCTTTTTCGGGATTTAAAAATAAATCTTTTTTGAAACATTCGACTTTTTAACTTGAAAATGTAACAACTTTTAAAAATAGTTTTTATCTGGTTTGTTGAAAATTCATCTATTGTTAGTTAAAAAATCAAATTATTATTTAAAAAATTTTAATTTTCGCAAAGAATTAACTTTTTTGTCAAAGATACGTATTTTTGGATTATTAATAATTATTTATTATATATAATTGAACAATTTGGTAGAAATTAAACTACTTGCTTAAAAATTAAGTTTTTAAATTGAAAATGAAAAAAATTATTTAAAAATTAAACTATTCTGTGGGAAATCAGTTGTTTGTTTTAAAAACTAATTTTTTTATCTAAAAATGTAGCCATTAAATTTTTAAATTATAAAATGTATAATGTTTATAATTCATAATTATGGCTGAGGTTTTAACTATTTTGTTAAATATTCGCCTTTTATAGTTCAATTTAAATTCTTGAAAATTATTGTTTCTTATGAAAATTAGTTTTCTAATCTCAAATTTAATGATTTCTTTTTTAGTTAAAAATGTATCATTTTTAGTTAAAAATTCATCTACATCGAAAACTAACTTTATTGTTTCCTTTTTATGGATTGAAAATCAAATTTTTTTAAAAAAACATTCCACTTTTTAACTTGAAAATGTAACTTTTTTTAAAAATAGTTTTCATCTTGTTTGTTGAAAATTCATCTATTGTTAGTTTATCTTTTTTAGTTTAAAATTTAACTATTTGCCTGAAAATTTAGCCATTGGTTAGAAAATTCAACTCTTTAGTTAAAAATCCAATTTTTTATTTCAAGTTTTTTAATTTTGGCAAACAATTAACTTTTTGGTCAAAGATGTGTATTTTCGGATTGCAAACTTAGCTTTTTTATAAAAAAAATATTACTTTTTCGCTTCATAATTAAACTACTAGCTTGAAAATTAACTTTTTTGATTGAAAATTAACTTTTTTTAATTGAAAATTAAAAAATTTATTAAAAAATTAAGCCATTCTGTGGGAAATTAATTATTCATTGTAAAAACTAATTTTTTAATCTAAAAATATAGCTATTGAATTTTAAATTATAAAACGTAATCTTTATGTGTTGAAAATTAAACTATTTGGTAGAACACGCACGTGTTTTGTTAAAAATTCGTTGACGTTGCTAGAAAATTAATCTTGATTGTTGATAATTCATCTTTTTGGTTAAAGATTTAAATATTTTGTTAAATATTTGCCTTTTATAGTTGAACTTAAATGCTTGAAAATTAGTGTTTCTTATGAAAATTAGTTTTCTAATCTCCAAATTTAATAATTTCTTTTTTTGTTAAAAATGTATCATTTTTAGTTAAAAATTCATCCATTTCAATCGAAAATTAACTTTATTGTTTCCTTTTTTTGAATTAAAATAAAATCTTTTTTAAAACCACTTTTTAACTTGAAAACGTAACAATTTTTTCAAATATTTGTCATCTTGTTTATTGAAAATTCATCTATTTTTAGTTTATATTTTTTTTTAGTTTAAAATTTACTGTTTGTCTGACAATTCAGCCATTTGTTAGAAAATTCAACTTTTTAGTTAATCCAACTTACTATTTTAAATTTTTCCAAACTATTAACTTTTTGGTCAAAGATGTGTATTCTCAGATTATTTATAATTATTTATTATATATAATTACCTGAAAAATTTGGTATAAATAAACTACTTGCTTGAAAATTAACTTTTTTATTGAAAATTAAACAATTTATTGAAAAATTAAGCCGTTCGGTGGGAGATTAATTATTTCTTACAAAAACTATTTTTTTGGTCTAAAAATGTAGCTATTAAATTTTAATTTAAAAATGTATAATGTTTATAATTCATCATTTTGGTTGAGGATTTAAGTATTTTATTAAATATTCGTCTTTTATAGTTGAACTTAAATGCTTGAAAATTAGTATTTCTTATAAAAATTAGTTTTCTTATCTTCAAATTTAATCATTTCTTTTTTGGTTAAAAAAGTATAATTTTTATTTAAAAATTCATCTTTCTCGATCGAAAATTAATTTTATTGTTTCCTTTTTATGGATTGAAAATCAAATTTTTTTAAAAAAACATTACACTTTTTAACTTGAAAATGTAACTTTTTTTAAAAATAGTTTTATGTTTTTTAGTTTAAAATTTAACTATTTGTCTGAAAATTCAGCAGTTTGTTAGAAAATTCAACTTTTTAGTTAAAAATCCAACCTATTATTAAACAAATAACTTTTTTGTTAAAGATGTGTATTCTCGGATGGCAAACTTTGCTTTTTTGTAAAACAAATATTATTTTTTTGCTTCATAATTGAACAATTTGGTAGAAAATTAAACTATTTACTTGAAAATAAAATTTTTTGATTAAAAATTAAACAATTTATTTAAAAATTAAACCATTCTGTAGGAAATAAGTTGTTTGTTGTAAAAACTAATTTTTTTTATCTAAAAATGTAGCTATCGAATTTTAAATAAAAAATTGATCCTTTATAAGTTGAAAATGAAACTATTTGGTAGAAAATTCATATATTTTGTTAAAAATTTGTTGATGTGGCTACAAAACTAATCTTGTTTGTTTATAATTCATCATTTTGGTTGAAAATGTTAACTATTTAGGTAAATATTTGCCTTTTATAGTTCATCTTAAATGCTTGAAAATTAGTGTTTCTTATGAAAATTAGTTTTCTAATCTCAAATTTAATCATTTCTTTTTTGGTTAAAAATTTATAATTTTTAGTTAAAAGTTTGGATTAAAAATCAAATATTTTTTTAAAAATTCGATTTTTTAAGTTGAAAATTTAACTATTTTTTAAAATAGTTTTCATCTTGTTTGTTGAAACTTCATCTATTTTTAGTATATCTTTTTTTTTAGTTTAAAATTTAACTATTTGTCTGAAAATGCAGCCATTTGTTAGAAAATTCAACTTTTTAGTTAAAAATACAACTTACTATTTAAATTTTTTTAATTTTTGCAAACAATAAACTTTTTGGTCAAAGATGTGTATTCTCGGATTATTTATAATTATTTATTATGTATAATGAAACAATTTGGTAGAAATTAAACTACTTGCTTGAAAAATAACTTTTTTTATTGAAAATTAAACAATTTATTTAAAAATTTAATTATTCTGTTAATCTGTTCTGTTAATCATTCTTTGTTAAAAATTCATTAATTCGATTTGAAAATCCAATTATTTATTTAAAATATAAACATTCTGATAAAAAATTAATTTTATTATTGAAAATTCAACTGTGTTTAAAAAAATATTTTTTTGGCTTTCAAATTCTACAATTTGAGTTTGGAAAATTCATCTTTTTATAGAAACTTAATCTGGTTAGTTGAAAATTCATCTTTAAAATTTTTGAAACTGAAGGTGATAAAATTTGTTTCTCGATAATTCAATTTTCTAACAATCAGATGAATTTTCAACGAAAAGCTGAATTTTTAACCAAAACGAACAACTGCTTAAAAAAATGTTTGCATTTTCAAGAAAATAATTAAATTTTTAACCAAATATAGTCAAATTATTATTTAGAAAAATATTAATTTTCAGTGAAAAACTAACAAGCAATTTTTTAGAAAATTTTTAATATCACAGTAGGAGTAAAATGTCATTTTTTCTGCATTTAACTACAAAATTTAATATTTTAATTCAAAATCCTCAAAATGCAGAACGATTTTCAACTTAAATAGTTTATCAGCAATTGAAAAATGACACTTTAAAATTTTAACAATAATTAGAAATTAAAGAATTTTTCAATTTTCAATTAAGAGCTTTTGAAATAATAATAGAATCTATTTTAAATTCACTCACATTATCATTTTATTGAGTATATCAAACATAATATAAAACAATTTTTTTCGCATTGAGTTCATATCTAAATCTTTATTTCGGTTGTTACAAATGATGGAATGGTCTCAAGACAATAAAAAGTAGATATGAATTCCATATGATGAATCGATTGGGTTTATCAGCCATAAAATCCCCAATAAAAAGGTCCCTTTGAAATTAAAATGAAGGCAAAATTATTTGATAAACGCCTGCAGCGATGTTCAACAAAATAATTGAAATTTTTAAATAAAAAAGATTTTTAGGATATTAAAAAATTAGTTTTAGACTTTGAGTAGATATTCGATTCTTTAAGCGAAAAAGAAGAATTTTTTAGACGATAGTTTAATATTCATCCAAGAATTTATCTTCCAAAAAAAGATAAATATTTAATAAGTCAATTTTTAATTAAAATGACGAATTTTAAACATAAAAGATGAATTTTCAACACAGGAGTTAAATCACCTACAAAAAAGATTATTTTTTAATCTGAAATTTATATTTTTAACAAAAAAAAATTTATGAAAAAAAGGAAAAGTTTTTAACAAAAGAGTTACATATTTATCCACAAAAGATTTTTTAGTCGAGAAGGAAAAAAAGTTGTCCACAAGTTGTTGAATTTTCAAACCAAGTATATGAATTTTACACTAAAACATATTAATTTTTAACCAGGGAATGGAATGATTATATTTGCAGTTTGAAAAATAAATTTTTAAATAAAGAAATTATATATCAGAAAAATTAAAAAAAATTTAACAGAGAAAAAAAATATGACCCAAAATGGAAAAATTATATTTACAGTTTAAAAATTTAATTTTCAAAAAAATTTTAACCAAAAATAGAATAGTTAATAGTTTCAGTGTCGAAAACTAATTTAGAGGCAAAAAAAGGATTTATAAAAAGTTGCAATAAAAAAAATAATAAAAAGTAAATAAAATAAAATAAAAAAATTAATTTTGAAGAAAATATTTGATTTTTTTACCAAACGATCAATTTTTAACCATAAAGATTAATTTTTCCCCAAGAATGACAAATTTGCAACAAAAAACATGAACTATGCAAAAATAATAATAATAAAAATTTTAAGCAAAAAAATTAGTTTGCAAATCAATATATACATTTTTAACTAAACGACATTAATTTTCAACTAAAAATGGAATATTCAAATTTTTACTTTAAAAATTAAATTTACAACCAAAAAATGGGATATTTATATTTTTAGTTAGGAAAATAAATTTTTCACGAGAAAAACGAAATGTCATTTCCATTTTAAACCAAAGAAAATAGAATGGTTAAATTTTTAGCGTAGAAAACTAATTTAGAACCAAAAAAGAAAAGATTTAAAAAAAGTTGCAATAAAAAAAAATAATAAAAAATAAATTTTTTCACCAAACGATAAATTTTCAACCCTAAAGATTAATTTTTCACCAAAAAATTTGCAACGAAAAAAACGATTTTTACACAAATAATAATGAAAATTGTAGGCAAAGCAATTACTTTTTAAATCAATAAACCTTTTTAACTAAAAGACATAAATTTTCAACTAAAAATGGAATAGTTCAATTTTCAGTTTAAGAAATAAATTTACAACAAAAAATAGAATATTTATATTTGTAGTTAAGAAAATGAATTTTAACGAGAAAAACGAAATTTCAACTAAATACTACAATCCTACAATTACAATTTTTAACCAAAAATTAAAAATTTATATTTTTAGTTTTTAAAAAAGTGGTTTAAAAAAATCGATTTTTTTGCCAAAAAAGTTCAATGTTCAACCGTAAAAATTAACTTTAGAGAAATACATGAATTTTGAACTAAACAAGATATGTCAAACTAAAATAAATTAATTTTCAACAAAATACATGAAATTGTTACAAAAAATTTTTAAACAAAAATTGAATAGTTAAATTTTCAGTGTCAAAAACTAATTTAGAACTAAAACAAGGATTTAAAACAAAGTTTCAATAAAAAAAATAATATTAAAAAATAAATAAATAAATAATAACTAAAAAATTAAATTTTTAACCAAAAATTAAAAATTAATATTTTTCGATAAAAAAATGTTTTTTAAAAAAAAGCGAATTTTTAACAAAAAAGTTCAATCCTTAAAAAAAAAATTCACCTAAAATTAATACATGAATTTTGAATTACACAAGATAAATTTTCAACTAAAAATGCAATTTTTAAATTTTTAGTACAAAAATAATTGACAAAAAACTAAAAACAAATTTTTAATAAATTAGTTAAATTTTTAACAGGAATAAAGGTTTTTTTAATTAAAATAAAGAATAATCAACCAAAAAAATGAATTTTTCAAAAAATATTGTAACTTTTAAGTAAATAGTCGGATTTGTAATAACAAACATAATTATTGACATTCAAACCTAAGAAAAAGTATTTTTAAAAAGATATTTGAAAATCGTCGAGCAGCATTTCTACGACGACAGACGACTTTTTAAGTCAATAAGAAAAAAATGTTCATCCAAAGCCTCGAATTTTCATTCAAAAAATATGAATTTTGTTCCAAAAAGTTGAATTTTAAACAAATAAGTTCATATCTAACAAGACAGTTGAAGTTTCAACCAAACAGATAAGTTTTTCCTTTTAAATAAAATAGTTTTATTTCTTAATTTAATAAAATTTATGTTCATTTCTTAAGTTTACAAATTATATAAATAACTTTTCCATGGTCAAAATTGTTATTTAACCAATTATCTACAATCAATCACAATTTGTTCATTATTTTAAATACTTTTTAGAACTTTCAATTTTTTATACTTTGATCCTTTTTTCTTCTTTGTAAATACTGATAAGATTCCACAGATTCTAAGCATTTTTAAATTGAATAAAACAGTCACAATAAGACTGCTTCCTCAGAGATTGTTAATTAAATTTAAGTCCGTGCGATTGAAAGAGCAGATTTTAATTTTTGTACAGGAAAAAACGGGACGTGTCACAAAAAAATAAGAAAATCAGGACAGCGTCAAAAATTGTCCTGATAAATAATTTTCCTGAAATGTCCTGATAAATAATTTTCCTAAAATGTCCTGATAAATTATTTTCCTAAAACGTCCTGATAAATCATTTTCCTGAAATGTCCTGATAAATCATTTTCCTAAAACGTCCTGATAAATCATTTTCCTGAAATGTCCTGATAAAT